>JAXIVJ010002364.1:32500-111403 GCA_036785665.1 Chirona hameri
TTCTCGGCGCATTTATGTGTTATGTTGCTACTTCCCTATATTATTTGGCAAAATAGTTCATTTTAGCACTTTTCCCCGCACTTTTAAACGCACAATATAGCAATTTTAGAGGTCCGCACCATACGCAATGCGACGCATTGATGAGAAAGCAACCCAGGGCATAATACTCAAAATTTTCGCGACGCTCCGCGGCGCAATTTGTTTAAGAGTTCCAGGTCCTGAGCTTAAAAAATATTCCAAGTTGGTATAGCTGATTCCAAATTCGTGTCGCTGGTTCCAAAATTGATGTGGCAGTTTTCTAACTCCAGCTCCTAAACGTTGGTATGGCCCATGCCATACCTTCCATACTGTATTTTCCAGTCTTGTAACGTGCCTTTTCATGCGTTTTTTTTTTTTTGGGGGGGGGGCCTTTCAACGCTTGGGAAGGGGCCCTTTCAACGCTCTGGAAGGGGCCCTTTTGAGGCGCCCCCCCCCCCCGGGACGAAATCCTGGCTACGTGCCTGGCTAAAAGCGTTTTCCAGAGATAAAAAATGCTCAACTTTGCCAAATAAAGCGAAAATTCCAGCAAATTATCTATTGTATAATCAAGCCAGGTCATTTGGGAAATCAACATCAAGGTCACGGAGTGACCTGCTGGGATCATGTTATGCATCATTGAATGCAGCTCAACGAGACACATATAATGCCGTTGAGTTAAACTCTCTAGCACAATTCTGTGCAAAGTTATTACCAAAGACGTGCTGGTGATCATGATTTTTCCAAAGGAAAAAAATATTTAGAGGAAAACCTAGGTCCAATTTTCTTACCATCGAAGGCCAATGTATCGAAGTCGATTCTGGCAATAAAAAACAATCCGCATTTTAAAAGACCACATTATAAAATCACGTGATCTGAGAGGTCTAAGATCACATGTAAAAATTCCCAAATTTGCGTAGTTTCGAAAATTTTCTCACATTAATACATTGTTCCTGACGATTCTGATGATATATAGGTTTATATGACTCGCATGATTTAGATGGGAGATATTGCCCTCTGAAAATTAGAGTTTTGCACGACAACAAAGTTGCCAAACTCGAAAACCGTTTGACGGACGGAGCTGACAATTTCATGTGAATCTACGGCCCAGATAACATGGATCCAAATAAAATTATTCACTGCAACAATAGAGCTGCTAGACATGAAAAATTTCAGTATATATTGTCTGAAAATGATTTTTTTTTTGTAAAATACAAATAATCATTTTACTCAGATTCAAGATGTTTCGGGATTTTCAAGTCGGGATTTTTTTTTTGGAGGGGGCAAAAACATACGTTTGACTACCAATTTTTCGTTTGGGGGGGGGGGGCAATTGCCCATTTTGCCCAACCGTAGATCCGCCACTGGAGCAATGAACATTTACAAAGCTTGATAGCTAGTCTGGAGAACAACTCTGTCTTACGTTTCACTTTTGAAAAGAGCATTGACAAACGTTGTCATTTTTAGACGTCCTAGTGGATAGTAGAGATGGTAAATTCACCACTAGTGCTTTCCGTAAGCCCACAAACACAGGGGACGTAATGAACGCAAACAAACGAATGCCCTGAAAAATATAAAGTGAGCGTAATAAGAGCCTTTGTGAGAAGAGCAATATAGTAGATATGCTCTACATGCTCTGCAATATAATAGATATATGCTATATATGCTATATATATATATATATATATATATATATATATATATATATATATATATATATATATATATATATATATATATATATATGCTATATATGCTAATAGATATGCTCTGCAATATAATAGATATGCTCTACATATTAACTTTTACACTCTGAATTTTGTAGAGTAAAGGAGGTCTTAGTGAACAACGGCCAATCAAATAAGGCAGTAGATACGGAGATTGAAGCGCAGCTAAAGAAGTATGCCGATCAGTGTCATGCAGGGTCAAACAACTGCTACGTTCAACTCTATTACCGTAACTTGATGAGTTCAGCGTACAAAGTTGACGAGCAAGTCGTATCATACAAAAGAAGGTGAAATGCATAGACAAAAAACAAGAACTTGAACTTATCATATACTATCAAAACAAGAAAACACGAAAGTCAGGGCAAACAACGGCCACTGGGGGGGGGGGGGGGGGGCAAGTTTAAACAGGTTATAATTGTTGGCGAGATGCACATTTGAACAGTTCTGTCCAAGTTATAGGCCAGGGATGTAGTATCCTATTCAGTTGAGGTGGCTTCAACCCCGCCCCCCCTCAACCTTAACGAGGAAGTGGGTCAATACCAGGGACAAATCTGTATTTTTGTGGATTTACATGGTACTTTCAGCGACTTTCCCAGCTCAGCCCCCCCCCCCCCCCCACACTTTTCTGGAGAAGCTCCACCCCTGTTATAGACCATGCGACCAGCTGCACACACATATACATATATAGTTATTGTAACTGATTCATGATAGATGGTGTATAATGACAATAATAACTCAACCCATGTTTTATATTATAGGACATAGGTCGCAAAGCTTTCGAAAACAAGTATCATGATCATTGCGAGATGCTGCAAATGAAAGAAAACACACAGTAGCGGAAACCGACGCAGGTCAAATACGCCTATTTTTCAATAAAAGCATGTGCATTGTTATATGACATTATCACTGCTAGTTTTGCCGAATTGATTCAATTTTTAAAAATCGCACAGAGGCTCTTAAAGGGAGATTATCACCTTTGTATTTTGTTAGCAACAATGTATTTCGCTACCGTTATGGTATTAAAATGATGTGATCTAAATTTAAGAATTAAATACAATTGTTCCCTAATTCAAAGTTGGAAGTTTGGGAAAATTAATGATCGTTATTTTCCCTCCACTATTGGAAAGTGCAACATCTGGGCACTTTTGCATCAATATTTTCAACGTTGTTGAATGGGCACTTATAAAAAAAATCGCCGATGCTAAATAGGTTGCAGTCCGGAGCCAACCTAAACTGCCGATAGCAATGCACTTTTTTCAAATGATTGTTGATTGTTCATAAAAGTTTGGCACATATTCGCAAAAGATAAGAGTGCAGGAAACATATTGCATACCTTCATGATAAATAGCAATGCGTAGGGAGGCTAATTTACTGAATTCGCTACCTGCTGAGTACCGACCGATATAAGCGTGGCTCGCTTGTCGGTATGAAACTGCCAATATCTTTCGGTAGGAATGTTTATAGGCAAAATGTGATGAAGTTACATCATATTTTGGCCTCGTCTATCGATTTCAGGTGCCACCTCCATTTTGTGTGGAAAAAGGTGATTATCTCCCTAAAGATAATCACTGTCCCAGTTTTCAGCATATATTTTGGAGCTTAGATTTACTGGACAAAAGGATGGATTAGTGTTGGACATTACTCCAAAACCTTAAACCAAGTAACATGACCAATGAATGAATGTCATGTCATATTCATTTGAATCTTCCTGTAAGTAACACCAATAAAGTGAAAAGTAGGCATTTTTAAACTATGATGTAAATTTCATGGAGGTAGTGTCGTACCCAGGATTCAGTCCAGGAGGGGGGCAATTTTGTATCAGGGGGCATAAGCCATAAGGTACCCACAAAAAAAACTCACCGGATTTGGCCCACTATATTTATAGAGGGGCATATTTTCAATTTTTTTCCATAAAAATGAAAAAGTATTCATTTTTTTGAAATAAAAATGGAAGAAGGGCCCCTTCGGACCCTTTTTCCAAAGGGGCACATACGGCAAAGGGGGCGCGTACGGACCTTCAGGGGGGGGGGGGGGGTAATTGTCCCGTTTGCCCTCCCCCTTGGGTACGCCTACGTGTAGGTAAAGATGTCATTTGCAAGCTAAATTTGGAAATTTAGCCACACGTCCATTCTGGCTGTCATCTGTCAATACAAATAACCCGCCCTTAACTGGGGGTCTCAGCCGAACGCCATTGACTGGGAGGGGGGGGGGGGGGGTCTTCCGAAGTAATGATCGCAGTGAGATGCGCAAGGCGGTATTCGAAAGCTCTCAATGAAGCACATCTAAAGCATTCCCGAAAGGTTCACATTGAGGTCACATGTCAGGTCACGGTCAGGTCAAAGGTCAAAATCGATATATTTGCGTGTATGGTACTATCCATTCAAAGCCTTCGATTGCGATCATGATCACCCAAAGTGCTCTCAAAGGCATAATACACATCTCGCATGAGCTAAAGTAAAATTGTTGGCCAAAGGTAAAGGTCAATGTCACAGAAGGTCACCATGTACAAAATATATACGAAAGTCATGCGACATATGTTATATGGGTTATGTTAGACGTATAATTCGATAGTGATAGTCATTTTACCAACTGACTTCATTCAAGTGAAGTTAGTGTCAAGCTCAGGCCAAGGTCAGGTCACATAAGGTCAAAATTTGAAGTCATGTCTGTCACGTCACTAATGAAGAAAGCAGCGTGGTAGAAGGGAGAGAAACAGGGGTCAGGTTATCGGGCACACGGCAATAGGCGCGCACGCGTGGGAACGGCTGGCGGAGCGCCGCCTGGCCACTACTATCACTCTCTGACCACCTGGTCAAAATGGGACCGTCCCGTTTAGAGGCGGTGTCTCTATATTTCGAAAGCGCCTAAAGTTAGGGGGTGGAAGTTTTTGAAGCTATGTCAGGACGTGGCTCTCCCTATGCGACCAGAAAACTGTTGATCCAGCCCATCTAGAACACACCTTGGTACTTACTTAATGGGTTAACTATTATATTTATGTATTACTATTAAATTATTCATATGTTAAATTTTCAATAATAAATCATCACAATTAATAATAAATTATAGAATAAGAAATTCGTTGATTATATCCGTTGCAGACTATGGTCACTAGCAGATCCAGGAGGGGGAGGGGGGCATTGTGGCCATGGCCCCCTCCGAACCGCCTGAAATCGGCACAAAATTGACACATTTCCTTACATAGAAGACAATCTAAGCAACTTTTACAAAGGAAAGTTTTTTTTTGATCAGCTATCAATCCATAAGCAAGCAAAATCCGATGAGTTTTCAGAGTTGTGTGATATTTTTTTTTGGAATTTGCCCCCCCCCAAAACCACCGTTCTGGATCCGCCAATGACTATGGTGGTAGTAGTAGTTCCATAAGCTAGTACCATGAGGTTTATCGGATTGGGCCGGTAATCGCATATCGAAACGTGGCAGCTAACACCCATCCTCGTGAGCGATTTTCTTGGCCTTAGCAACAAGTGTCGTAGCTTTAACCCCAGGCTACACTATGCGTGATTTCCTGAAAATCACGTGCGCGTTATCCGTGTTGTCGGGATTTGCGTGACAGAGAAAGTTAAGCTGATCCCGGATGAAACGTCAAGGAAATTCCGCAGACCCGTCACAGACGAACGATGAAAAGTTCAAAATTCTGAACTTGTTGTCGTGTTTTCCGAGATTGCGTGTTGCATGGTTTTTATCATTTTGCTTGATTTCGCGTATGTTTAGGTCTATACTAGACCTAAACATGAATAATTTGTGCTGAGTTTCGTGGCGGAAGATGAATAATGAGGAAGCGTTTGAGCTAATTGTATGCAGTGGTTTATCGATTACAAAAAATGCAGTGGTTTATCCATTTTCCTTGCGTGATTTGCTTGACCGGCAGATCCCGGACGTCAAGGAAGTTCTGCAAACACGGAGAACACGCGCGTGATTTCCTTGACAATCACGCATAGTGTAGCCTGGGCTTTACCATTAGCTTTCCCACGGTCTCGATGTAACACTCCCCATTCCGCCGGTCTGTACCAGCCACCCTCCTCTCCGCCCGACAGCTGCCGGCCGATGCGAGGCGATGTCGGGCCCAGTGTGGTGTCAGATGTCCATTCGCATAAACATATTCCACTGTAGCCGGCTTGCGTGCCAGAGTGGCTACGTCATCACCCCGCTAGTCCCTCCATCTAGCGGGTTTCACTGCAACTAGTAGTTCCAATATGACCGCGCCAGACAGTTTTGGATGGCGCAAGCTTGACTGCCACGGCTTTGTATGTGGCTGTATGCTACGGTTTTGGATGCGGCGAGTACCATTTTGGATGCGGCGAGTTTGGCTCATGAAGATGTCCCCTACCCGGGCGAATTTTGGATGTCGCAAGCGTTGTTGGCTGCGGTTTTGGATGGTACAAGCATTGAATGCTACAACTTTGAACGCTTTGATAGTTCCCCGCAGAGTATGCTGAGGGCCGGTCTCGGGTTGGCCCGGGTGGGGATGGGCGGGCCTATCCTTCCCTTCCCTCCTGTCAAACAGGTTTAAGTCGCACTGCCATTAGGGCTTGCTCATCACTCGTTGGCTCATCCCGCACCCCAGTGTGTCGCGCCAGCAGCAAGTTTTATAGCTTTGTAATCTGTGTTACATTGACAACGGCTGTCTTATTCAAATATGTTTTTCCCATTTCTGTCCATGACTTTCTCCCATTTCCTCCCAAATTGGTCTAACGTATTTCCACTTTTTGCGTTTATTTTTTTCAACGAGATGCTGATTAGCTATCGTTTGGATCGCACCTACTATACTCGGCCTGTTGGTACGCTCTTCTTGGAGTTTACAGGAGATAATATATTGTTTGCACAATACAATTATTAGGTTAACTATTGCGGGGCTTGAAACGAATCCAAATATTACTGTGTTAACTGACACCAAACTATCTGGAAGATGAAAACCGTTCATTAACCGGCGTAACACATTATCCCAAATTCCTCTGACATCGATACAATAATAAAAGAAATGCTGCAAATTACCCACCTCAAAGCAAATCCTGCATAACCTACTTCCTACTACATTCCAAGTGCAGAGGAATTTGCGCGTTGGGATATGTCTGTGAAGGATGCGATATTGCAGTGATTGTAGTTTGGTTGACGAAGAACATTTATATGGGATTTCATATATATGTTCCCAACACTGAAACTTGATTCCTTCTTCTTCCCACTTACGTTGGGCTGTTGGTGTCCGTCTGACCAATAGAATTGTGTAAACGTGGTGGCTTCGAAGAGACCTCAAACAAATGCTTTCGTTAGTATGTATATTGATGTGGCAGCATCTCTTATCCTCGGGACTTAACAAGGCTCTGGGATCTCGCCTGATCATGTTTTTCCATGCCAATGGGATTGCATTTTTAAGGCTTTGAAGTCTAAGGAAGTTTATTCTGACCTGCGGACATCTTGTTTTTAACTGGGTGAGATTCACTAAAGTCCCATCAGTACCAATTAAATCATCAACCATTTTGATCCCTGCAACATACATATGTTTGATAAAAACTGGTTTACCTCCAACTTTTATGGCGTCGTTATGCCAGATGGACTCTGCCCGCGCTTGTCGTGCACTGCTTATATCAATGGCAAATGTAGTTTGATACTTATCAATTGCATGTTTATAAAATTATGGAATGTTTGAGTTTTTAATGAATAGCTTGGCCTTACAATTTCTTAGAACATCCTTTATGAGATAGTCTCCAATGCGTGCCTGAAGAAGTTGATGCCACTGCGAGTCTATGTAAAGCCTCTTCACCCATTGCAACCTTAATGACTCATAACACTTAATCACATGTCTGAAATGTCTGAGTATCAAAGAGGGTGCCTTCAAACCACCCTCTTTGATACTCAGACACAATGTTGTGTGCGCGACTTTAGGAGGCCTTCCTCGCCATAGGAACTTCATGATCAAGCTTTGTATCGTTCGTAAATCTATGTTGGGGATCTTCACGCTTGATGCTAAATACACTAACTGGGATATTAACCCGCGCACTGCAGGGGCTTTGCGCCGAACACCAACTGCAGCGGGGTTGATTTCCGCCCCCCCCCCTGAGATCTCGAAAACTACGCTACGTAGCGAGAAGTGGAAAACGAAATTTGATAGCTTGATACATGTTATATCGATAGTATTCAGTATTGTTTTAGGTCAGGTCAAAATTGAGGTCACCAGAGGTCATCAAAGATCAAATTTTCCAGTTTTTCCTGTTTTAGGACATCGCTCCAGAAATTTCCATATATCTCAGACACTATGCTAGTTAAAACAAACGGAAAAAAGCAAACGCCAGCCAGTGAAATTTGCAATCGCAAAGGTGTCCTCAAATTTGATCTAAGGTCGACATTTGAGGCTCCAGAGGTCAAAGAAGAAAAAAATGACGTTTTTGCTAAATCGTTTTTCGCTATTAACTTTTATCTAATAAAGATAACGGAAAACTGTTTACGTCATTGTGTTTATCTTGTCAAGGCACTTTGAATGATATACATAGTTAACTTAAAAAATTGTTAAGTTAACTTAAAAAATTGACCTCAGGTCAAGGTCAAGTAGTGACCCAAGTAGGGCATGTTGCATATGGGAAGACGTGTCTTGACGAGACAAACACATTGATGTCTATTTTACTTCTTTATCTTCATTATGTCGGGAGTTATTGACAAAAACGTGATGGTGACCTCGCATGACCTTAAATGATCCAATAGGGGTCACTGAACAAAACTTACACTTGGCTCATCAAGAATATCCTATTATAACATGATCCAGAAGTAATTGGACTAATATCATGCATATCCTTAGCATTTGTAAATTTCCCCATTGACTTATTATGGGAGGTTGCGAAATTGACCTGACCTTAGGTCACCGATATAAAATTCCGAGATACACGAATTGTAAGTACGTATGCCCTCATGACATCCTGTAAGTTTCAAACTTATCGGTGAAAAACTCTGGCTTTGGCACAACTGCAAACATTTTTGGAGGTGGGGTCACTTGACCTGGTCTGGTGACCTGACCTGAGATGACCCTAGGTTATTTTTTCTTCTTCAAAGTGTGTGCAATTGATGTCCTGACAGGTGTGTCTAAACCCAGCGGCGCTGCGCGCCGCCGTTTTTTCGCTATCTTTGAAAAACCTGAGGGGGGGGGGGGGGGGAAATCAACCCCCCTGCAGTGCGCGGGTTAATAGAGCTTTGGCAATGGTGTACGTCCCTTTATGGTCAGATTTCTCTGGGACCAACTATTTATGACGTTCCTATTTGTTTTGATAGCTGGTGCAATATTTTCTTCTGCGCACTCTTCTGTGGCACTATGGATAATCCCCAGAATTTGTATTTTAGGAACTGCTTCAATACCGCCTACTTCTTCTGTCTTACAACGTGTTGACCCTAACCACATTCATTTTGTTTTGGCTCTATTAATTTCCAAACCTGACGCCTTTCTGAATTCGTCTAATATATTTACCATATGCCGAGATACCCTTTCAACATTAGCACGTGCTTTTGGGAATCGCTTTCGGCCCGCTGCGGCTAGTGTTGAAGGTATCTGGGAAACGATTTGGCCCGGGGCATTTTTAGTTTCCCAGACAATTATTTAACAAAATATTCAGAGCGGAAGTGCCAAAATCACACATACATATTTGCTATATTTATGATTACTGGATTTGCGAATAAACCCTGTGAATCGCCTTAACACATTATTGCACTGTCACATACGTAACTATTTATTGTATTAAATACAACACACATACATATTGATGCGCATATTATTCGGATATCTGACGCCAATAACATACGGCAAAACGAAATCGTGTGCAGACAATTCATAGCACTGCGTAATCATACTTATCTACTGATTTGACTATGGGCACAGTTTGTGATTCTTGTGGAAGTAGTTGGCGACTGCAAGCATGAAAGGTGATGGCTTCATAGTGCCCGCTATTATCCTTCCTTGCTGCAATCGACAGAAGAGCACACGCGTAAGGCGAGTGTCGTTTTGCACCACTCCAGAAGATTGACACTGTTCTGTTCTTTGCAGTGTTCTTTGAAGTAGTTTGATCGGTTGCTCCATTATTTTTCCTCACAGTAGAGTATCTGAATTGCGACTGGATTCTATTAGCTTTCTTCTTCTCTCTTATCGTGTTTCTCTTTTCTTGGAGATCTTAATTATTGGACATTCGGAAACCCAAATGCAGAGCAAAAGGCCTTTATATACGAATGTCACATTGCGTACCTAATAGGCTGATTAAATACTTGAAGTTCAATAGATCCAATCTGTAAAAGAACAGTACATAAACGGCATATGGTAAAATAAATACCTCCCTTGGGCCGGCAGTTTGTTTAAGTCCTCGGTCATCCTGCAAATTTTTGCACTCGCCCTACGGGCTCGTGCAAAAATTTGTCAGGCTGACCTCGGACTTAAACAAACTTTTTCCCGGCCCCGGGAGGTATTATATAGTAGCGCTCTACACACAGACTGCTGACAATTCAAAAACATTGTCGTGTCATCAGCGTACATGCTGATTTGTACCTCGATACCACTAATCGTTATGCCCTGAATTGAGCTCTCCCTTCTTATCTTATTTGCTAACATTTCACCTACAAGAGTGAATAATACACCGCTCAAAGGGGACCCTTGGAAGGTGCTGCGAACGCAGTTAAACCATTCCGACGTATATCCATTGTTGCAAACAGCAAGCAGTGCACCATTATACAAAAGCTTAATCCATTAAATTAATTCCGGACCGAAATTGAACGATTCCAGGGTGTACCACATGAAATCGTGCACTATAGAATCAAATGCATTTCGGTAATCTACAGCTAATAATATCCCTTCAATATTGTCTGTTTTACAATAGTTAAATACGTCAGAAATCAGTCTTGAGTTTTCACCTATATACCTTCCCTTCATAAAACCGGTTTGATTCCTATGAACTATTTTATCGATGACCGTATTCATCCTGATTACAACAACTTTGTTTGTAAACGACATCAAGTAAACATATAGGTCTCTTATTAGCCAATAACTTTTGGTTACCTTTCTTAGGGATAAGCGTTAAGACACCTCGCCTATGTGTCACAAAAAGTTGTCCATTTTTGGCTTCATTGATATAATTCACAATAATGTCTCCTATCTCATCCCAAAAGAACGAAAAAAAATCGGCGGAGAATCCAGAGACACCAGCCGCTTTATTCCGTGCCATCTTAGCTAGAGCGAGCCTACATTCCTCTTTCGTTATGTGTCCCTCGCAGCTAATTGTGTCTTCCTCCGATAGGCGAGGATCATCATCGCTCAAGGCAAATGCTTTCATACATTCAAATGGGATTGGTTTCGGAGAGTATAACAGTTTAAAGTGCTCAACGCATTTTTTAAGGACAGCTCGATGACCGTGTACGAAAGATCCATCGTCGTTTTGCAGCGTGTCTATCGTTTTTTGTGCCGCTCTTTGTTGTGCCGTTCTTAAGAAATATCTCGTAGGTTTTTCACCTTCTTCCATCCAAACTGCTTGGGATTTCAACATTGCCGCCCTACCACGTTTCGCTTTAATTTCATCTAGCTTACGTTTCGTATCTGCATATTATTTCACTATTGCATCAGTGGGTGACCTTGCAAGCTTTGGCACTAACTCGTTGAACGAATTGTACATGTTGTTCTCGGTTAAACGTAATTCATGTGCTATCTTTTTACTTCTCCTGATTGCTAACACTCTTATATTACTTAACAGCATATCTACTTGAACTCCTTTCGATATATCATCGCTATAAGGATCAGATGCATTTCTAGCTTTGTTAATTTCTGATTTAACCGAATCCACAAACTCTGAATTATTTAACAAGGAATTGTTGAGGCGCCACAAGCCAGGCCCACGGGGGTTTGTAGACAGACAGAATTTAAGGGCAACAAAGTTGTGATCGCTTAGAACCCCAGCGTCTATCTTAGTTTTCACCACGGTATTGTTAAGGATAGAGCTGCTGATACAAATCATATCAATTCGGGACTGTTGGAGAGGATTTAGTCTCCTCCATGAATACTTTCGGTCTTTAGAATGTTGTAGTCTCTAAGCGTCTTCTAATACAAATTCGTCCAACAAATCTTTGAGTTTTGTACTTGCTCTGCTTTCCCGGTAGCAGAGGTTATCAGAATCAAGGGCGCTTAATTCAATATTAAAATCACCAGCTAGCACAATTTTAGCATAACTATGTCCCCGCAAAATTTGTCTAAGCTGCTCGATAAAGTCACACTTGACAGACTGATCATCGACGGATGGCGCATAAACTCCAATCACCAGAACCTTATGCGATTCTGGTACTACTTATACGCACACTATTCGTCCTGCTGAGTCAGTTAACACTTCTTGGATGCGGTGTTCATATCCGCCAGGTACTAGAATAGCTACCCCTGCTTGGGCCGATTCGGAACCGTGGGAAAAGTAAATTTGTCCTCCCCACTCACATTTCCATACACTTTCCATTCCGGGTCTGGAATGTGTCTCTTCAAGTACTATTAATGAATTTTTGTACGCAACGCGAATATGTCGAAATATGGAACGTTTTTTGGTGCGATTACGAAAACCTCTAGTATTATACGAAACGACAGAAATTTCGTTCATGACTCAGGTAGTGTTGAGACAGGCTAATGTCACTGCTCCACAGTAAATTCTGGTCTGCCGGCGCGACGCCTACAGCGCGGAAAGGTCCAGCACGCAAATGTGAAATGACCGTGACACTCCACTTGAATCCTTGAGATACATCATACTCCCTTGAACTGGTTACACACTGCCCCTGCTCAGCCCACCCTCCCCACCCTTCCCCTAAAGCGTCCGACCGAGGACTTGGCATGGTGCCAATATCCCGACACAGTGGTGGGATGCGTCCCGGGCGGCAGCATATCCAACGTACGAGTACAAGCTGACAAGCTACTCTAAGACCAAAACAAGACAAAACAAGAGCAGCTAATCTAAGCCTGTGAAGTAACCACAACCCTCTCGATGTACCTCTGAGCCGACTTCTGTTTGACATAAATAAATGCGAAACAAAACATTACTATTCGTTCAGTACACGCGATAATGTGTGGCCATGCTCAACACTAACAAACAGATCAAACACGAACAAACAGGTCTACACTAAACAGACAAAAACACGTACACAGACATTAATTCACACAATGCAACTGAGATTTCGAACATCAAACTTTCCCCACACGTATATAGGTTGTGTCAATACTTAACCGACTGAGTCCATAGTCCATGAAGGTGGCTTAACAGCCTCGGCCGCCAACGTCCGGTCACCGAGCCACCCGCTCAGGTGGGAACGGACGAGCCGGCCTCCCCGCCGCCCGCCGGACAGGCGCCGAGGACGGGACCGAGGACCGACCGGGGAGTCCGCCGTCACCGAGAGACGGCGTCAGCGGCCCACCAGACGTCGGGGCAGGCACGTCGCAGGAACCCGGCAGAAGAGACACCGCGACTCCAGCAGGCGTCGACGATTCCGGAAGACCGGAAGCCGATGGGGGCGACGCCCCCACATCACAGGACGTCGTCGGAGACCGCGGCCCGCGGTCCGCCGGCGGGGGCGGGGGCTGCACCCCACCCCCGGCAGACCGGCCTCGCCCGGCGACCGCCAGCGCCGAGGCCGGCTCAGCGAAAGCATGGCCGGCGCCGGAGGACGGCGCAGGCCGACGATCACGGCGCGGAGGCGGATAGCGGGCGCCGCCCAGGACGCTCCGCAGGCAGGTCTGATCAGCAACCAGGATGTTGGCACCACCCCTTTCGCGGCGACATGTTTGTCATATCTGTCTTTATTTTCCTGATTAAGTTTTTTTAAATTGTCTAGTTCTTATAATTATTAACTTAACCCGCGAGTCACTGGGGGGGGGGGGGCTTTTTAGCCCCCCCTTAGGAATGTTAGGAATATCTCAATAACTAATGCAGATATCGATGCCAAACTTTCAGTACCTTTCCGAGCATCATTTTTACACCTTTAAAGAAGATTAATTAAACAAATTGTCAGATTTTTTTTAGATATAGTGAATTTAGTGACGTCACTAAACACGATTTTGACACCAAAATCGGCTAAACTTTGTCAGGCCGTCAAATGCCGCATTTGAAGCAAAATGCAATAAAAACGCTTAAAGGTAGAAAATTGCAAGGGCTACAAACCAGCAATCTTGAAATTTCGAACATTTTGTTTTTTTACCCCAAAAATTGAAGAAAAAAAATATTGTTTTGAAAAAATGCTCACAAAATGAAATTTTTCGAAGATATTGAAAAACCGGAATATATGTAAGACAACGACATATGGGCAACTACCATACCAAATTTCAAAATGATATCATCTTTTTTGACTGTCATGGCATATAAAGTATGGGTAAATCATGACGTCATATTTTGAAATTGCGTCTTTTGGCTTTTATTGACCGGATACAGACAAATAAATGCCAGCACTGTTTTTTGTAGATAAAACTGATACAGAAACATGCTTTCTTCATTTCGATTTAACAATTTCACATTTTGACCTTCAGTGACCTGAACTTGACCTGAACTTGACACTAACTTCACGTAAATGAAGTCAGGTGGTAAAATGATTACCACTATCGAATTCGACGCATAAAAGCATCCATAAAACATGTGCTGCATGACTTTCGTAGATATTTTGTGTGTAGTGACCTTTTGTGACATGACTTTATCTTTTCTGACCTTTATCTTTTCCAACAATCTCACTTTAGCTCATGTGAGATATGTATCATACCTTTGACAGCACTTTGGGTGATTATAGGCGCAATCGAAGGCCATGGATGGCAAGTATTGTCCATAAACTAAAATACCTCGATTTTGACGTTTGACTTGACCGTGACCTGCCATGTGACCTTAATTTTACATTTTTAAGTTTGCTTTAGGTTTATCTCATTGAGCGCTTTCGAATGCCGCCCCCCCCCCCCCCCAGTGAGTCGTGTTACAGAATATACCCCAGTGACTGCCGGGTTAAAACGCCAATCACTCGGAAGCTGAATTTCATCTCTTCTCTAGCGGTCATTCCAAATAAAATGCTAAAAGGGTGCTAACTACAGGCTTAGCCTTACGGCCCCTGCCTGCTCGCCGTCTCACTTCCCACCACCGCTCCTTTTCTCCTTGTCTATCAACCTCTTATCAGTTTCCCCTGCTCACCTTCAACCTTTATTTCACTTCCAGGATTGAACTTTAAAATGACCTGCCGGCACCGGGAGACTACGCCTTGCGACAGTGGCGCGGAGTGTTGGCACCCTCTGCGCGCTGGCAACCCTGCCGGCGGCCAGCTCCCAGGACCTGCTGCCTTGGTCGGCGCGGCGGATGCGAGTGGGCCTGGCTCGCCAGAGTGCCCTGTGGGTGCCGAGCGGGCCACCTCCACCTCCTCAGAGAGATGTTCGGAGGGAACGACGAGGGAGCAAGCGCGAGTAGACTGTGGAGGTTTGGTGCGCCTGCCGGTGCGAAGGACGTGCCATCAGTTGGCTACATGCGTCGGCTGCTCGGCTCGAGCCCCGTCGGCGGCCATGTGCGCGCCTCGCTCAGTTCGTCCCGCACCCTGTGCCGTGCCGCCGACGCCGGACTGCCCTTGCCCTCGCTGAGCTCAGCACGGGGCCGGTGGTGCGCTCCGTGCTGCGGTTTCCGGCTCCTGACGGGGCGTGCTCTCGCTGCGGCCTCCGATGCTCCTTGGCTGGATTCACCGTTGCCGCTGCCGCCGCTGCTCCCTGCCATCTGAAGTCGTCCAGCTCCATCTACAGCCTGGAGTGGGAGGGCGGCTGCTGCCCAGTCAGCCCGGCCGCCGGCGGTCCCCGTTCCAACTCACCGAGGCACTCTGCGGGTGCCGGCTGGCTGCCTCGCCTTAGGGGGTGGGAGAGACCGCCTTCCGAAGGCTGTTCGAAGGGGGAGTAACTGGGGGACTGGCGCGAGCGGGTCGCGTCGGTTTGGCGTGCCTACAAGCCTCGGGCGTGCTATCGGCTAGCTGCCTACGTCAACTGCCCGGCCTGAGCCCCGCCGACGTCCTGTGCGCTCTCGCCCGGTTCGTCGTAGAACCCGTGCCGGGGCCGCCCATGGCGACCATCGTCGGACAGGAGCTGGTGGACAGGAGCGGACAGGAGCTGCGATTGCGGCTGGAGTGAGGCGGTGCCGCCAGCTCCTGATGTGGGAAGTCGCCGTCGCCGACTCATAAAGAGGGACCGGCTCTGGCCGGCTGAGGTGCCGCTTCCCCCCCCCCCCCCCCCACACACACACACATGTTTCATACATGTTTCTACTTATGTTTGATTTATATATTTATATTATGTCTGATTGCATCTACATGTTTGATTGTATCTTATGTTTTATTGTAGGTGCCTATTTGTTTGTATTGCGGACGTATTATGTTGTTGGGCCAGCAGCGCCACCTGGTGCGGGTGTCGCGTCCGGGGCTGTCCCGCGGGTTGAGCTGCCAGGGGACTGGCCACCCCCGGTCAGCTCCCTGTGGGGCGGTCCCGGCGCGGTGGAGCGGCAGAGACACGTCGTTTCATGCGTGTGTGTATCTGTAGTGTCTGTCGTATGTGTGTAATGCATGAATGGATCCAAGGTCTACAGCAGAGTTCGCCACGGGCCGGGCTGGCCCTATGGGCCATGGGCCGGGCCTCAACTTTAAGGAAATCACTGGGCTCTGGACTGGCCTGGGCTGAGAATGTTGAAGTAATGCGCGGAAGCTCAGGTCAGAGCTTAAACATATTTTAACCAGCAGTTCACTTCCACAGCAACACACTGTTGCTGTGGTTGTGTGTTTTTTTTGGTTAGCATAGTTGGTAATTGGTTCATTGTTTCACATTTAAAGCATACAAGCAAATATGCTAGGATAATGATTGCACATGCTGTGAAAATAATTATATGCTTAATCTGAACGGGCCGGGCCGGGCCTGGGCCTCAATATTATAAATTTGACCGAGCCTGGTCCGGGTCTGGGCTTGGTGTGCATGGGCCCGGGCCGGGCCGGACCGTGACGAACACTGGTTGGTGGGCCCGTGACGAACACTGGTTGGTGGGCCCGTGACGAACACTGGTTGGTGGGCCCGTGACGAACACTGGTTGGTGGGCCCGTGACGAACACTGGTTGGTGAGACCGTGACGAACACTGGTTGGTGGGCCCGTGACGAACACTGGTTGGTGGGCCCGTGACGAACACTGGTTGGTGGGCCCGTGACGAACACTGGTTGGTGGGCCCGTGACGAACACTGGTTGGTGGGCCCGTGACGAACACTGGTTGGTGGGCCCGTGACGAACACTGGTCCACAGACATTGGGTCCGTCCATATATTACGTAGCGCTTGAGGGGTGAGGAAGGCTTGGCAACTGCGTTACGAAGCGTTGTGTAGTAGCTTTGCAAAGGTGTTGACTTGATACAAAGATTCCCACTTGATAACAAGTCAAGTGCAAAGTTGACCTCGCAAAGCCACCTTGTCACTAAGTCATCTCGCTTTGCTAGCTGACCTGATAAAATGCTGATTAAATGCCGCATGCTTAGCATAAAATGCTGAATAAAATGCGTGGCGTGAATGATAATAATCTGCTTAGCTCTTAGACTAGTACTAAATTAATCTAACACAAACACAGGGTACTGGATGGCGTCGTTAATCAATAGTATGTTATCAACTGATATTGTATTATAACTGCATCATAACGGTTTGCATTGACCAGTTAAACTTATAATAATCGCGATACAATTTTGCAGACATGAGAATGCCATCCAGCTTCGTTGTATGCGCCATTCGATTTTGTTTTGCTACAGTGAGCCTGAATCATGATTTGCATGCAGAGGGATAGACTATGACGTAGTATCTGTACTCTGCGCTTTTTATACAATAATATAGAGGCGTGCCACTCATGCTGTCATGCAAGTTTCATCGACGCATGAAACAAAAAATGATACACTGGTACAAGCAGATGACTTTCTCTTGCCGATGGTTGCCTGAATATAACTGACGTTTCTTTGCATTGAGATACATTATTTGATCGCTGTTTCAACCGAGAAACGTCACCTATCAGAAAGGAATAATAAGTATGCATTTAGCATGGCCCTGTTACCAACATCTACTTCAACGCCCTGCGCTTTCAAAATAAGCATCTAGGTGTCAAAGTAACCACATCCCTAATGCGAAACGCTTCCATCGATGTACAAGTTCGGATACCTGAAACAAGTCAATTTAGCGGTGCTTGGAGGATCAAACTTACGTGACGGTTAAAGGGAGATAATCAACTTTTGATTTTGTTAGGAACAACTTATTTGGCTACCGTTATGGTATTCAAATGTTGTGATCTAAATTTAAGAATTAAATGCAATTATTCCCTAATTCAAAGTTGGATGCTTGGGAAAATTAATGATCGGTATTTTCCATTCACTATTGAAAAGCGCAACATGTGTGCATCAATCTGTTCAACGTTGTTGAATGGACAGTGGACACTTGTAAACAAATCCCGACACTAAATACGTCGCCGTAGTTTAGCTTGGCACCAGCCGGCCGGTACCAAGCTAAACTGCCGATTTTAATGCACTTTTTTCAAATGATTGTTGATTGTTCATACAAATTTGGGCACATATTCGCAAAAGATAGAGTGCAGGAAACATATTGCATACCTTCATGATAAATACCAATGCGTAGGAAGGCTAATTTACTGAATTCGTTATGGAGTACTTGCTGAGTACCGACCGATATAAGCGTGGATCGCTTATCAGTAGGGCACTGCCAATATCTTTCGGTAGGAGTGTTTATATGCAAAATGTGATGAATTTACTTCATATTTTGGCCTCGTCTATCGATTTCAGGTGCTAACTCAATTTTTGTGGAAAAAGGTAATTATCTCCCTTTAACACGGCGGCGAAGTTTGCTGCGAAGGCTGAACGAGCTGCTTGCAGAGGTATCTCCTTGCAAGATGCGGTGGCTCCTGGAATTGCCTCTGATGGCAAGTCTGGATTTCATCCTGCACCTTCGCACAGGTTTGTTTAATAACTTGGTGGCCTTCTTATCTCTGACATCTGTCCGTATCTCCCACAATGTTATTCTTATGAGATGCTGCCTACTCCCGTTACACGTAGCTGGCAGAGTATTGGAACATGCTCAATGCTAAGTGTTTGTCTAGTGTGTAATGTGCACTTTCCTTTTAGTTGGACTTACTAAGTTAAGCTCAGAATAGCATTATAATGCTTGAATAGCATGGCTGGAATGGGGCAAGACAAAGCTGTTTATAACTAACACAAGGCTTTGAACTGTGCCAAGTTTCGAACTGTTAAGCTGGTATAGCATGACACTGTTTTCATTGCGACACATATAAGCCGGGCGCTTTCACCGACGTCAGTATCGCGCCTAACACCCAAAAACATTCAACAACTCAGGAGCCTTTGATAAGGTGTCAAACAAGACATGTCTCGAGCGCCTGTTGCTGATATGTGGCGGATAACACCCATCCTGCAAACTACCTGTAAGATGGAGTTTGCCTGCATAAGAAGGTACTTCAGAAAAAGCACTAGACCACTGTTTACAGTAGAATGCAGTCTGATGTATTTCGTATTCTGCCAGACAATAACTTGACGTCTACGGTACACACACGTGCATTGCTTGGCCTGAATAAAACCGAAGAATTAGTACAAATATTATCTGGAAACTGTGGTGACGGGAACTCTGAATTATGATGGGCTTCACATAGCCTAGTAGCTGTGGCGCCTTTAACCCTCGCCCGTGCAGCGTCCGATCAGTGCGTGACCGTGCAGGGGGAGGTACAACTTAGCGTTTCGCCCCTAATTGGGCTAGAGCTTCGATTAAAAAAACGAGCGTGTTGCTTGTCACGAGAGGAAGCCATTGCTATTTAATTTAAGGTTCTAGGTCATTAGGTGACCTCTGAGGTCATGTCAATGACCCAAAATTAAACCAAATTGTAAATGCGTGTAAATTTAATTTAATCGAGCTAGAATCGCGAATGAGCATATCATTGTGCTAAATGGGTGCCAAATTTGAAATCAGCGTAACAAAATGTCCTAGAAACTGCCAAATTCCAAAAAGGTCATGTCAGGTCATGTCCGGTCATTTGAGGTCAGTGACCTCGGTTGATCTGTTGGGGCGCATGATCCCAGTAGAACATATAATTATGTAAAATTGATCCCATATTTGAAATTAGCGTCACAAAATGTCCTAAAAACTGCCAGAAGCCAAAAAAGTAATATGAGGTCATCGGAGGTCAATGACCTCGGTTAACCTCTGAAAAGGTCAATCGAGGTCACAATATCAATGGAAACCACAACTGTCACCTGGAAACACCTGTGCATATGCTCCTGAAGAACAAACACTATTAAACTGCACAAGTTACAAGGATCAATACTACGGGACGCCAGTTGCGCCAGACATGACCGTGAAAAACAGGTAAAAGGTCACGGGTCATGTGACCTACAACTTACAAATTTCCGAATATGTGTCAAATTGTTCACAAGTAGGGTACTGAAAGTTTCATCGCAATCGGTTGATATTTACGTGAGTTATTCCCGGGAAGAAACAAACAAGGGGGTTGCATCAACCCCCTGGCGAGAGTTAAAGGGAATGTTTCACCTTTCTGAAAGTTATCAAATATACGCTAGTTGAAGTCTAAAATATGAAATAAGTGCTGTTGAAAACGATGGTGACATTTTGTTATCTCGAAAAGCAATTTACCTTTATACAAATTAAGGTTTTAAATTTGGGATGATGACGTCATTATTGAGCTATAGACCGCAGCTGATTGGCTGACAAAGTGGGATTGGCTGGCAAAGTGCCTGTCAGCCAATCAGCGGCGGCACTAGCCTAGACCCCAAATTTGCAAACTATAAATTAAATTGCTTAAAAACGGCTAAGTTTTTGGGGAAATGACCTTAGTATTTTCGACATTTCAATAACGGCCAAAGATAATGGCTATCTCAGTTCAAAACCAATACAAATGTGAAACATTCCCTTTAACCCTCGCCAGTGTAGGGAAAAATACATACGTGACCGTTTAGGGGAGCCGGGTGGGGAGGGGGGGGGGAGTACCTCCTGGCGTTTCGCTCCTAATTGAGCTAGAGCTTCGATACAACAAAAGAGCGTCTTGCTTGTGGTGAGAGGAAACCGTTGATATCCGATTTTAAGGTCCTGGGTCATTAAGTGACCTCTGAGGTCATGTCAATGACCCAAAAGTCATCAAAATGGTATGCATATAAATTGAACTCAACCGAGCCAGAATCATGAATGAACATATGATTATACTTAATGGGTGCCAAATTTGAAATCAGCGTCACAAAATGTCCCAGAAACTGGCAAATTCCAAAAAGGTCATGCTAGGTCATCTGAGGTCAGTGACCTCGGTTGACCTGTGGAAGCGCATGACCCCAGTGGAACATATAATTATGTAAAATGGATGCCAAATTTGAAATCATTATCAGCGTCACAAAATGTCCTAGAAACTGCCAGAGGCAAAACAAAAGTCATCTCAGGTCATCGGAGGTCAGTGACCTCGATTGAACTCCGAAAAGGTCAACCGAGGTCACGATCTTAGTGGAAACCATACATTTCACCTGTTAACACCTGTGCATATGCTCCTGAGCAGCAAACACTCGGAAACTGCACAAGTCACAAGCATTGATACTACGGGACGCCAGTTGGGCCTGACATGACCTTGAAAACAGGTCATAGGTCACGAGTCATGTGGGATAGAAGTTATTTTTTTTAAAGTATGTGTCAAATTGTTCAAAAGTAAGGTAGTGAAAATTGCATTGCAATCGGTTGATTAATATGTGAGTTATTGCTGAAAAACCAAGGGGGTGGCATCCACCCCCTACACTGGCGAGGGTTAACCCCAAATCATCATCAACTCTGAATTATGTGGGGTTTGTCTTGTCTTCATATTTGAGGTTCATCTTTAACATCTGTATGTTGCAAAAATATTATTATCTTTGCATCCTGCAGGGTGCAGCTCCGCTCTACAACTCTATTATTATTTTACATTCTACCACCTTTCATCTTTCTGAAAAGCCATAGAGTTATGGCTTTCCAGAAAGATGAAAGGTGGTAGAATGTAATGGGGAGGTCATGGCTCTATATCCTGTAATAGGGAGGTCATGCAGGGCCTATTTTTACATGTTAACTGGGGGGGGGGGAGAGGAATGCTCCCCAGTGAGCCGTTTTGCCCTCCCCCTCCCAGTCAAGAAATGTTGCCCACCCTGATTTCAGTATGTCCATGTCATTTTTCGCTTGATAGGTATTCAATTAAAATAAAATATGCTTACCTGGTGATAAATGCACTGGCGGATCCAGCCTCTCAGCGTGGGGGGGAGCATCTTTGTGTGGCAAAAAGGAACACCCACTTTTTTCTCCGCGGATTTGGGCCGGTCGCCTTATTTTGGAATTCGAGCTGAAACAAAAATCACTTTTTAAAAAATGTGGATTATTTTTTTTCGAAAAACTATCTTATTTTTTGGGGTCAAAAACACAAAAATTTGGAAATCCGTGAAAACCATTTTGAAGAGAATGTTATTTCCTTTCGTTTTACGTTTTTTCTTCTTCTCCAATTTGCTTCAAAACTCTATTTTTTACGATTGTTCAAACATGTATCGTTTTTCCACCAAAAATGGCATGACATGACGTGATTAAAACGTCATTATCTCCCACAATACTGCATCAATTTCATTGAAATTTGATGCAAAGACGTAGCATTGATGCAGCATAAAGTACTTAAAGTTTGACGCTGATGTCTATCATAGTTTTCAAGTTATTGAGACAATCCGGGAGGGGGGGGCAGATTCTGCCCCCCCCCCCAGCGGGGCGCGGGTTAAGTGTCACCGGGGCTGCTTGAATTGCACCAGGTGCGCTGTTTTGTCCATCATTGAAATAAAGGGATACATACAAACTTGAAATTAAATCACTCGAGGAAAAAACTTCCGTTTTCATCAAGTTTTCTCCTAAGATCATTGTTTTTCACGTTCAGTGCAGGGAACGCGCGGGGCATACTTGAAAATTCCAAAAAGTCTCACACAATTCTGAAAACGCATCAGATTTGGCTTGCTTATGCATTGATAGCTGCTTCAAAGCTAACTTTCCTTAGTAAAAGTTGCTTAGATTTTCTTCTATATTAGGAAATGTGTCAATCTTGCGCCAATTCCAGGCTGTTTTTTTTTTGGGGGGGGGCAGTTGCCCATTTTGCCTAACCATAGATCCGCCACTGGATCTTTTTATTTTGCAAAAGATGCGGGACTCTGGTGAAAATTGGGCAAATTTAGCCATTTCCTGTGGATTTATATGCATTTTCATGTTTCTCCAATGACTTATAATTGGGAGGTCACAACATAGACTTCACCTTAGGTCACCGATATAAAAATCATCCAAAATAGCAGAATTGTAGGTGTTTATGACCTCATTAAATCCTGCGAGTATCTAACTGATCGGTCAAACAATGTGGCTGCGGCACGACCTTATATTTTTTGGAGGTGGGATCATTAGACTTGATTTAGTGACATGACCTGAGAATACCCGAGGTAATAAAATGGACAGGATTTGGGCAATTAAAAGGCAAGCAGTTGTACCAAATATGGCGGCGCGAAATGGCGTCGTTTTCCGCTATTTTAAAAAAAAACTAAGGGGGAGTGTATCCGCCTCTCCGCGGGTACTGGTGGATCCAGGGGGCAGACATCAGGGGCAAATCCCCCCCCCCTACACAGGAATCTGAGGGAAGGAGGCATGCAATACAAGTATGCCCCCCCCCCTGCGCTTTCCCTGTACTGAACGTGAAACACAATGATCTTAGGAGAAAACTTGAAAACGGAAGTTTTTTTTTCTTCTCTCAAGTGATTGAATTTGAAGTTTTTATGCATCTCTCGCTTTCAATGATAGACAAAACAGCGCACCTGATGTAATTCAAGCAGCCCCGGTGACACGCGCCCAGCTGGGGGAGGGGGGCAAAATATGCCCCTCCCGGATTTTCTCCATAACTTTAAAACTGTGATAGATATCAACGTGAAACTTACAGTACCTAATACTGCATCAATTTTACGTCTTTTAAAAACAATCAATGAAAATAATCTAGTATTTTGGGAGATAATAGCGTTTTAATGCCGTCTTGTCATGCCATTTTTGGTGGGAAAACAATACATGTTTGACAAATCGTAAAAATACAGGTTGAAAGCAAATTGCAAATACAAAACGTCAAAAGAAAAGAAATGGCATTCTGTTCCAAATGGCTATCTAGGATGTGTTACTTTTTTGGATTTTTGACCCCCATTTTGTTTTCTCTCGGAAAAATGTCCACAAAATCATTTTTTTTTTGTCAATTCAAAAAGTGAATTTCTTAAGCTCGAATACCAAAATAAGGTGACCGGCCCAAATCCGCGGAGGGAAAAAATGAGAGGTACCTTTTTGCCACAAAAGATGCCCCCAAAAGTGGGGTACCTCCCCCCAGTGGTTTTACCTTAAAATAGGCCCTGAGGTCATGGCTCTATATCCTGTATGCGCTCGAATATGTTCTGATTCTGTTGTCGCTGCTTTTATCTAAGGCTTAAATCGACCTTGCCCCCGGGCACATTAGGAGTATTCTGGCAGCTGCATGGCGGCAGTCAATAACCTCACGTTCGTTCCGCTTAGAAGCCCCATTTTGAAGTGCACCAAGGCACGCGATACCAAATAAAGCATCCGGCGAATAATAGCGACCTATCCAACAAATGGCGTGTGCATGATACGGCGCCCTCAACGGCCTGTATCCTGACAGATAGCTCACAACGATGACGGGTTGATCTATCAGCGAGTCGGTCTCACAGTTTTAATACGAACATTGAAATACAACATTGGAGGGCTATGGGGAGCAGCCCCCCTGCCGGGAGCAGGCTCCCTACGACAGCGCCTGTCTGTTGGCCAACGGGCGGTGCCGGGCGGAGATGCAGGACGCGGCTACAGCGGGAGCAGGCTCCCTACGACAGCGCCTGTCTGTTGGCCAACGGGCGGTGCCGGGCGGAGATGCAGGACGCGGCTACAGCGGGAGCAGGCTCCCTACGACAGCGCCTGTCTGTTGGCCAACGAGCGGTGCCGGGCGGAGATGCGGGACGCGGCTACAGCGGGAGCAGGCCCCCCTACGACAGCGCCTGTCTGTTGGCCAACGGGCGGTGCCGGGCGGAGATGCGGGACGCGGCTACAGCGGGAGCAGGCCCCCCTACGACAGCGCCTGTCTGTTGGCCAACGGGCGGTGCCGGGCGGAGATGCGGGACGCGGCTACAGCGGGAGCAGGCCCCCCTACGACAGCGCCTGTCTGTTGGCCAACGGGCGGTGCCGGGCGGAGATGCAGGACGCGGCTACAGCGGGAGCAGGCCCCCCTAAGACAGGGCCTGTCTGTTGGCCAACGGGCGGTGCCGGGCGGAGATGCGGGACGCGGCTATAGCGGGAGCAGGCCCCCCTACGACAGCGCCTGTCTGTTGGCCAACGGGCGGTGCCGGGCGGAGATGCAGGACGCGGCTACAGCGAGAGCGGGCTCCCCTACGACAGCGCCTGTCTGTTGGCCAACGGGCGGTGCCGGGCGGAGATGCAGGACGCGGTGATAGCGTCCCGGCGGCTACAGCGGTGATAGCGTCCCGACGACAGCAAACCATCTCCGACGGTAAATTGTCGCCATCGCTCAGCTCCGCTTCAAGCTGAAGCGCTGCTGAAAAGCGCCTCGTCTTGAATAGCACCTCCACCGGACGGATTGTCACCATAGGCGGCGGAACAGGAGGGGGGCACCGGGGCACCGTGCCCCCTTGAATTTGTAAGGGGGCACCCATATAAAAGTGCAAAATTATCAAATATATATTCAAGTTAAATTTGGTATGGCTAAGGTTCATGATTTAGGTATAATTATCAAATTTATGGAAACACATTTGTATAATGCCGTGATTCTTTACGAGCGTGATAATGCAGGCATGGCATTTCCGTTGAATAGGCCAGACGTTGCTTCAATATCATGCAGTGGTTTAGTGCACGACGGAAACCGCGCTAATACACACAATGCGCAGCTTAGACTTAAACCGCGCCGGCTGGGGAGGGGGGGGGGGGGGGGGGGGGCAATATCTGCCCCCTTCCGGATGTTCTCAATAACTTGAAAATTATGATAGACATTGGCGTAAAACTTACAGTATTTTATGGTACATCAATTCTACGTCTTCTAAAAAACATCAATGTAATTGATGAAGTACTTTGGGAGATAATGACGTTTTAATGACGTCATGTCATGTTTTTTTTTGGTGGAAAAACGATACATGTTTGAAAAACCGCAGAAAATCGAGTTTTGATGAACATTGCAAAATAAAAACGTCAAAAGGAAGGAAATTGCATTATCGTTAAAATAGCCATCTCTCATTGTTGAAATTTGTTTTTTTACCCCCCCACCAATTTTTTTTTCGGGAAATTTCCACAATTTTTTTTTTAGGAAGATATTAAAAAGCAGAACATGCATTAGAAAAACAAACATGGAAGATATCCAAACCAAATTTCAAAGCAATATCTTTATTTTTGATTGACTTATCCCGCGCCGTGCCGGGGGGGGGGGGCGTTTAGACGCCCCCCTCCCTAAGGTTTCTCAAGGATAGCGGACAAACGGTAGCGCGCAGTGCCGCCGTTTTTTTTTTTGCACAGGTGTTTGGGCATCAATTACCCACATTGTGTAAAATTGTTGACCTCGAGTCATCTCAGGTCAGGTCATCAGGCCATGTCACGTGACCCTCACCTCTAAACGTTTACGGTCGTACCACAGCCACAGTTTTTGACCGATCGGTTTCGAACTTACAGGATTTCATACGGTCATAGCTACCTACAATTTGTTTATCTCGGACTTTTTATATCGGGGACCTAAGGTGGGGTTAATTTCGTGATCTACCCATTATACTACTCAGGGCAATAGAACACTGGGTACTCCAAAGTTTTTTTTAGTATATACTAAAAATATACTATAAAAACTAGAAAACATACCAACAAATGAAGGTCACTACCAGATTTGGAATAATATACCAAATATGGATGCACGACATTCGCGGCAAGTATGGCGTTCGTGTTTCAATCAAGAATAATACAGATTTGTACAGCCCTTGCATTCACTCCCGTGCAGTGGCATTCTTCCGTCACTGACGGCAGGGTATTTATTGGTCCGCGTCTCGCTTTATGTTCCAGTTTCTGGTTAGTTAGTGGAATGTATTTATAATTGAATTATTTATTTTTTGTCAGTTCTGTGAGCAGTCATTGTCGTGTTAACAGCCTTGGAATTTGTGTCATTTTCTGGACTTTTTGGGTCCAAAGAATTTTGCTCTCTTCATATTTCATATCAGGCCGCCAATATTGTTCTCCCCGCAAGTTTAGTAAGACTTCGCTCGGCCTTCGGCCTCGCTCGTAATATACATTCTTGACACCTAACTGGCTGAATTTGGCGACACTGTGTTGAGATAATTTTGTATGTACTCATTGGTTATTTGCAGAACTTTATACATACAAGTTATTGGTTCATGTCGTATTCTTCTGCATCCGGCTGTTGCGCTGAAGCGGCGGAACCTGGACAGCTCGGCGGCGACTGCTGTGTGTTGAATAGTGCAAGTCTGATCGGGCCTGCTGCCGTTGTACTGTGACTGGCGCATGTGAGACCTTCTGCATTTATATTGTTGCTAAGCGTGGCGTTGGTCCAGTCCCTGGGGTGCTTGACAAGGGATTAACTTGGTATGTATCTTAGGATGAGCAGTAGTCGGCTCAGCAGTAGCAGAAGAGGGCTCCTGTAGTCGGCTATCTGGGGCTTCACCGGCACAAGCGTTGATGTCATGCAGTTTGTTTTCACATTCTGTTGTATATTTTCCTTGGTGTGAAACATGTGTTATATAAAATATATGTGATTGATCTCATTATAAAAGCATTGTACTTGATTTTAAACATTGGCAGATCCAGAACGGTGGTTTCGGGCCTGGGGGATATAAAATATATGTGATTGATCTCATTATAAAAGCATTGCACGTGATTTTAAACATTGGCGGATCCAGAACGGTGGTTAACTTTGCTCCGATTTCAGGTGTTTTTTTTGCGTGGGGGGGGGGGGGGGGAGGGGAGCCGGGAGGGCATGGCCGCCATGCCCCCTTCCCCTGGATCCGCTATTGATTTTAAATATCACATTTGTATGTGCTCTGCTGTAGTATTTATCCTGATCTAGTCATAAGCGTGCTTGAATTTCATCCATATATGTATATATTGACAATATATATACATATATATATATATATATATATATATATATATATATATATATATATATATATATATATATATATATATATATATATATATATATATATCATGTATATAGTGCAAATCAAGAATACTGATGTCTAGATCGGATATTTTGCCACAGTATGTTGCCTAAAATATGATATTCCTAATCACGTACGATACCTATATTTAATATTATTGCATTACTAATGGTCTTCTCACATGATAATAACTAAATAATGAATGCATTAATGAATATATAATACATTAATTATTTAGTTGATATCATGAGATCATTAGCAATAATATAATATTTCAAAAAGGCCACAGTCAGTGACTATTCACGTCGTTTCCTCATTCCGTCGAATTTAAAAAGTGTTGTCTGCAGCGGGATTCGAACCCGCGCTTGTCCATCGCTCGATCTGCATGGGTTCACGAGATGCTTAATAGCTCGAAAACGAACCTCACGGCGTACACTTTTGAACCCGGAAATCGAAAGAAAATGTTCACGCTTCATTTCTAGCTACTTTTTATTGTCGTATCGGTTGCAGGTTAAAAAAAACGTGGACCCGTAAAATGGCTTTTTAACATGGAACCCTATGGCCTAGTAGGAAAATGTACGCCGTGCTGCCATATGGACTTTGGACCCCCCCCCCCGATACTACTTATATCACTTCAGGTCTTCAGTTCGATAAGCAGGACGTGTTTTCGAGGCTCTACCAATAGGGTGATTTGTTGCGCTAAGAGGAGATATTCGCCGTTAATGTTTTTACCAGACGATAGATAAGATAATGAAGATAGTGTTTTTTTTATATATTTCGTGATGCAACTACTCTAAATAAGACGTAATATTTAATTATATTTTCAACATTTTCATCATTTTCAAAATTATGACGTGAAGTTTCGCGAAAGCGAGCTCAGATTTTCTCGCTTGAATTTACAAGTCACGAGGCAAAAATGACGCGATTTTCACAAGAACTTCTGCAAGAAGAAATCCTTCGATGCAAACATCGTACAGGATAGCACAAACAAAATAATGGTTCAAAGCTGATCAAGATCAAGATCGCTGACGATGACGCTGTAAGATGCAAGAGCTATGCCGAAATACAAATAACAATTTGTATTATCATTGCGCCACATTCCGAAGCCGGAAATAAACAACCAACGAAGAACGACGAACGAAGGGAAATACCACTTGCATCTCCATCGAGCTTGTATTGTTTAATGTATATACCTTATATTGTTGCACAGTACTTTTTACTCCCACTTTATATCCTTTCCCCTCCCTAATGCAGCTCGCTGTGCGCGGCGCCTAAATGGCTGACGCGCCGCACGGCGCCATCCTTTTCCTACATCACCTGATCATCTCATATAGCATCTCGACGGGCACGGAATAGCCACTAGTGCATCGTTTTATAACATCATGCAATGTACGAAAGAGTGGATGTGTCGGCATGTATAAATACATTATAAGTCAATGGGGAAATATTCAAATGCTTCCTATTTCTAGGATATGAATGCTATTAGTCCAATTCCTTCTGGATTATTTTATCATAGGCCATTTTTGATGATCCAAGAAAAAATATTTGTTCAGTGGCCCCTACAGGGTCAGCTGAGGTCATCCGAGATCACCAACACTTTTATGTCGATAACTTTCGACCAAATTAAGATAGAGGTGACCCAAATAGGTCATGTTGCATATTGAGAGACGTGTCTCGAAGGGACAGTGACATTGGTGCCGGTTTCATCTATAATACACCTCCCACATGAGATGCATTAACCCGCGTGGCGCTGGGGGGGGGGGTAAATTTTACCCCTCCTCACAGATTTTCCCAATAACTTGAAAACAATGAGAGTTATCAACGTGAAACTTTTGATACCTTATGCTGTAGTAACTCGACGTCTTCTGACAAAATTATATTGAAATTGGTCAAGTATTTTAGAAGATGATGACGTTTTAGTGACGTCATGTCATGCTATTTTTGGTGGAAAAACGTTAAATGTTTGTAAAATCGTAACAAATAGAGTTTTGATGCAAATCGCAAAAATTAAACGTCAAAAGCAAGGAAATAACATTGTATTCCAAATAGTCTCTCGGATTGTAAAAACATTGGATTTTGGACACCAAAAAGTCAAAATACTGATTTTTGGGAAAAATTTCCACAAAAGTCTTTAAATATATTTAACAAATCGGAAGATATATTAGAGAAACAAGTATGGACGATATCCAAATCAAATTTCAAAGCAATATCTTCATTTTTCACTGACTTATGGCTCCCTAAGTATAAGTAACTCATGACGTCATTTTCTGAAAATACGTTGTTTGTCTTTTAGTGACCAGATACAGACAAATAAATGCCACCGCTGTATTTATGAGACAAAGCTGGTCTGGACACATGCCTTTTTATTTGGATTAATCAATTTTAACTTTTGACCTTTTAGTGACCTGATCAGTCGGGTACCAGGGCCGGGTACCCACAGCCGGGTACCAGGGCCGGGTACCCACAGCCGGGTACCAGGTCCGGGTACCCACAGCCGGGTACCAGGGCCGGGTACCCACAGCCGGGTAACAGGGCCGGGTACCCACAGCCGGGTACCAGGGCCGGGTACCGACAACTGGGTACCTGGGCCGGGTACCCACAGCTGGGTACCAGGGCCGGGTACCCACAGCCGGGTAACAGGGCCGGGTACCCACAGCTAGGTACCAGGGCCGGGCACCCACAGCCGGGTAACAGGGCCGGGTACCCACAGTCGGGTACCAGGGCCGGGTACCCACAGCTGGGTACCAGGGCCGGATACCCACAGCCGGGTAACAGGGCCGGGTACCCACAGCTGGGTACCAGGGCCGGGTACCCACAGCTGGGTAACAGGGCCCACAGACGTTTTTCATCGCCCACCGGGTGGTAAACTCTTTTCATTTACTCTCGCCCAGGGGGCATTTTTTTTCTCTCGAGATTACCCTTTGCGAACGGATAAACCCTTCATGCGGTGACGGGAAGCTGTTCCGTCAGTCTGTAACGTCACACCTACTAGTAGTGCCAGTTTCAGAAAATATTTGTCCAATATATGTCCAAAGTCCAACCGATGTCCAAGACCATGATCGTCCGAAACTGTCCGAAAATAATTGTTTGTCCGCAATTTCTCCGAAAGCTAATGGTGCTATTGCTATGCTTACTTACCTATGGTTTATACATACAAGTAAGTTTGATGTGAATTACCTGTGGCACACTTCCTTTTTTAATAAAACAAAGTAACTCAGTAATTTTCGCGACAAGCCATCCTTGGGCATTGGATGTCCGAAAATGTCCAAAGAAATATGCCTATGTCCGTCCGAAAACCGAATCGGTCTTCGGACAAATTCGGAATTCCGAAAATGATTGTACCGATTGGCACCACTAACACCTACGTCAACAGACCGACGACAAAGGGTAACGTTAAGGGTTTATCCGTTCGCAGCGCGTAATCTCGAAAAAAATACCCTCTGGGCGAGAGTAAATGAAAAGAATTTACCACCCGCGGGTGGTGAAAAACGTCTGTGGGCTCTGTTACCCGGCTGTCACGGGATTACCCTCTAGGAAAGGGTAAACAAGTTGCCAGTGTTGGATCATCTAGGATGAAATTTATTATTATAGCGCATTAGTGATTGAATAAACTGATGAGTTATGCCTCTCCAGAGAACCAACATTGACGTCCGAAGCACACTGCCCACACAGTGAGTTGCTTCTCACATAGATGCCTCAGCTGGGAAATTTTGGATAGAAAAGGGACGGGCCTGTTCTTCATTCATGTTCAGAAATTTAACTCAGCCGCGGTCTTGGCTGTCTGTAAATTAAAGCGTCAAAGGCATATATAAAGACTTTAGAGGAACATTGGCTCAACGCCAGGAGGAAAAAGAGTACATCACACAAGGTTAACCTCCAGTGGCTTCAATGTCGGGGCCTGGTACCACAAGACAGCTACAAAGTGCAGCGTTCGCGGAGCAAAAGACCGATAAATCACAATATGTCTGATGCAATTCTGATAGTCCAGCCACTGCACCGCCACCAATCAGCTTGCATCAAACATTGTGACGTTGGCGAAGGCGAGCCGAAGCTGGCGAGTGCATATGTCTGTGGTGTTTGTGTTTGGTATGTAGGCAATAGTTAACCATTCATGGATAAATAAGCGAACAAAGATATAACAATGATTTACATTTGTTAAAACTACTTACTGCATTCCAGTGCTGTTGATTAGTTTTGCATTTGGCTTAAAATAGTCTGTTCCGTTTCAGCGCCATTAGCGAATGCTAGTTACTATAATTCTGAAGCATGTCTCCTGTTTAGTGCTTCACCACAGATAGTCGTACCAAGTATGCATTTTTATGCAGGGATTAAATTTATGTTTCTGTATTTTTTTTAATAAAAACTAAGGGCTTGTAAGAAAAGATGTCCCAAAAGTTGCACCGGCCCCACCGGGGCAACTTTGAAGTTGCTCCGGCCGCGGCCAGGGCTGCCCTATAGGATTCTCCACCCATGATGATGTCTTCATTAGGTGCGAAACACTTCTATATGCATTTACTTCACGTCAATGAAGTCAGGTGGTAAAATGACTATCACTATCGAATTATACGTGGAAAATGACTCATAACACATGTGTTACATGACTTGCGTATATATTTTGAGCATAGTGACCTTTTGTGACCTGACCTTGACCTTGACCTTGGCCAACACTATCACTTTAGCTCATGCGGGATATGTATCATACCTTTGGCAGCACTTTGGGTGAAACTGGTCGCAATCGAAGGCTTTGGATGGAAAGTATGGCCCATAAACTAAAATACGCCGATTGTGACCTTTGACCTAACCGTGACCTGACATTTTACCTCACTTTTACATTTTTGAGCATGCTTTAGATTCGTCTCAGTATGAGTAAAATTGCATAAAATTATGGTAATATTATATCAAATAATGGTAATCAAATATGGGTAAAATTGCGCTTTCGGTGCGCTTTCGAAATGGAGGGGAGAGGGTAGTCAAGGGACGCTGCGCCTTCTCAACTTTGCCTTGGTGAGCACCTCCGGCAGGTCAGAAACCTTTTGTTTTCCGGGAGGCACAGTTGGGCCCGTTATCTTCGGTCTAAAGGAAGCATCATTTCCGATCCAAAGGGGTGCCGCCAGCACTGACGACTCGAGGGGCGCCACCTGCACTCGAAAGTGGCGCCTTCGGTGTCCAGACGCCCGGGAGAGGCGCCCTTAATCGTGATGCCCCCCCCGCATGTCCACGAAGTTAGCGACGGATTCGGATTCGAATTCAGCGTCGAGCAACGATTCGCTTCAAAATGTGGTAACAGGTCAATTAGGGCAATTAGGGCTGATCACGAAAACGACATTCATTTTGACATTAAACCGGCATTGACTGGGGTCTCAGCAGAACGCCATTGATTGGATCCCAAATTTGAAATCAGCGCCACAAAATGTCCTAGAAACCGCCAGAAGACAAAACAAAGTCATCTGAGGTCATCGGAGGTCAATGACCTCGGTTGACCTCTGAGAAGGTCAATCGAGGCAACAATCTCAGTGGAAACCACAACTGTCACCTGGGAACACCTGTTCATATGCTTCTGAACAACAAACACTCGGAAACTACACATTCAGTGCACAAGTTACAAGCATCGATACTGCGGGACGCCAGTTGCGCCTGACATGACCTTGAGAAACAGGTCATAGGTCACTGGTCATGTGGGTGAGAAGTTCAAAATTTTCAGAGTATGTGTCTAATTGTTCAAAAGTAGGATACTGAGAGTTCCATCGTAATCGGTTGGAAACTACGCGATTTATTCCAGAAGAAAACGAGGAGGGGCACCCCCACCCCCTACCCGGGCGAGGGTTGAAATGAGGGTCAAGGTCATTTGTCACGAGTGAAGTTAAGAAGGCTGCAGCTAGATAGTGACCAGAAGAATCGAATGAGGCCATTATTTTGGGGATCGAGCACCAACTTCGGGTCGTTTTTAGCCACGCCGTCCTTTGACCTTATATACTTTTTGTTTACCCTGTACTTCCTGGTACTGCGTCTATTACTCCCTGTAGTCCCTGTACTCCCTGTACTGCGTCTCTTACTACCTGTAGTCCCTGTACTCCCTGTACTGCGTCTCTTACTCCTGTAGTCCCTGTACTCCCTGTACTGCGTCTCTTACTCCCTGTAGTCCCTGTACTCCCTGTACTGCGTCTCTTACTCCCTGTAGTCCCTGTACTCCCTGTACTGCGTCTCTTACTCCCTGTAGTCCCTGTACTCTCTGTACTGCGTCTCTTACTCCCTGTAGTCCCTGCACTCCCTGTACTGCGTCTCTTACTCCCTGTAGTCCCTGCACTCCCTGTACTGCGTCTCTTACTCCCTGTAGTCCCTGTACTCCCTGTACTGCAGCTATTACTCCCTGTAGTCCCTGTACTCCCTGTACTGGGTCTCTTACTCCCTGTAGTCCCTGTACTCCCTGTACTGCGTCTCTTACTCCCTGTAGTCCCTGTACTCTCTGTACTGCGTCTCTTACTCCCTGTAGTCCCTGTACTCTCTGTACTGCGTCTCTTACTCCCTGTAGTCCCTGCACTCTCTGTACTGCGTATCTTACTCCCTGTAGTCCCTGTACTCTCTGTACTGCGTCTCTTACTCCCTGTAGTCCCTGCACTCCCTGTACTGCGTCTCTTACTCCCTGTAGTCCCTGTACTCCCTGTACTGCAGCTATTACTCCCTGTAGTCCCTGTACTCCCTGTACTGGGTCTCTTACTCCCTGTAGTCTCTGTACTCCCTGTACTGCGTCTCTTACTCCCTGTAGTCCCTGTACTCTCTGTACTGCGTCTCTTACTCCCTGTAGTCCCTGTACTCTCTGTACTGCGTCTCTTACTCCCTGTAGTCCCTGCACTCTCTGTACTGCGTATCTTACTCCCTGTAGTCCCTGTACTCTCTGTACTGCGTCTCTTACTCCCTGTAGTCCCTGCACTCCCTGTACTGCGTCTCTTACTCCCTGTAGTCCCTGTACTCCCTGTACTGCGTCTCTTACTCCCTGTAGTCCCTGTACTCTCTGTACTGCGTCTCTTACCCCCTGTAGTCCCTGTACTCCCTGTACTGCGTCTCTTACTCCCTGTAGTCCCTGTACTCTCTGTACTGCGTCTCTTACTCCCTGTAGTCCCTGTACTCTCTGTACTGCGTCTCTTACTCCCTGTAGTCCCTGTACTCTCTGTACTGCGTCTCTTACTCTTGTAGTCCCTGTACTCTCTGTACTGCGTCTCTTACTCCCTGTAGTCCCTGTACTCTCTGTACTGCGTTTCTTACTCCCTGTAGTCCCTGCACTCCCTGTACTGCGTCTCTTACTCCCTGTAGTCCCTGTACTCCCTGTAGTCCCTGTACTCCCTGTAGTCCCTGTACTCCCTGTAGTACCTGTACTCCCTGTACTGCGTATCTTACTCCTGTAGTCCCTGTACTCCCTGTACTGCGTCTCTTACTCCCTGTAGTCCCTGTACTCTCTGTACTGCGTCTCTTACTCCCTGTAGTCCCTGTACTCTCTGTACTGCGTCTCGTACTCCCTGTAGTCCCTGTACTCCCTGTACTGCGTCTATTACTCCCTGTAGTCCCTGTACTCCCTGTACTGCGTCTCTTACCCCCTGTAGTCCCTGTACTCTCTGTACTGCGTCTCTTACTCCCTGTAGTCCCTGTACTCTCTGTACTGCGTATCTTACTCCCTGTAGTCCCTGTACTCTCTGTACTGCGTCTCTTACTCCTGTAGTCCCTGTACTCTCTGTACTGCGTCTCCTACTCCCTGTAGTCCCTGTACTCTCTGTACTGCGTATCTTACTCCCTGTAGTCCCTGTAATCTCTGTACTGCGTCTCTTACTTCTGTAGTCCCTGTACTCCCTGTACTGCGTCTCTTACTCCCTGTAGTCCCTGTACTCTCTGTACTGCGTCTCTTACTCCCTGTAGTCCCTGTACTCTCTGTACTGCGTCTCTTACTCCCTGTAGTCCCTGTACTCTCTGTACTGCGTCTCTTACTCCCTGTAGTCCCTGTACTCCATGTACTGCGTCTCTTACTCCTGTAGTCCCTGTACTCCCTGCACTGCGTCTCATACTCCCTGTAGTCCCTGTACTCCCTGTACTGCGTTTCTTACTCCCTGTAGTCCCTGTACTCTCTGTACTGCGTCTCTTACTCCCTGTAGTCCCTGTACTCTCTGTACTGCGGCTATTACTCCCTGTAGTCCCTGTACTCCCTGTACTGCGTCTCTTACTCCCTGTAGTCCCTGTACTCCCTGTACTGCGTCTCTTACTCCCTGTAGTCCCTGTACTCTCTGTACTGCGTCTCTTACTCCCTGTAGTCCCTGTACTCTCTGTACTGCATATCTTACTCCCTGTAGTCCCTGTACTCCCTGTACTGCGTCTCTTACTCCCTGTAGTCCCTGTACTCCCTGTACTGCGTATCTTACTCCCTGTAGTCCCTGTACTCTCTGTAATGCGTCTCTTACTCCCTGTAGTCCCTGTACTCCCTGCACTGCGTCTCTTACTCCCTGTAGTCCCTGTACTCCCTTTACTGCGTCTCTTACTCCCTGTAGTCCCTGTACTCTCTGTACTGCGTCTCTTACTCCTGTAGTCCCTGTACTCCTTGTACTGCGTCTCTTACTCCCTGTAGTCCCTGTACTCCCTGCACTGCGTCTCTTACTCCCTGTAGTCCCTGTACTCCCTGCACTGCGTCTCTTACTCCTGTAGTCCCTGTACTCCCTGCACTGCGTCTCTTACTCCCTGTAGTCCCTGTACTCTCTGTACTGCGTCTCTTACTCCCTGTAGTCCCTGTACTCCCTGTACTGCGTCTCTTACTCCCTGTAGTCCCTGTACTCTCTGTACTGCGTCTCTTACTCCCTGTACTCCCTGTAGTCCCTGTACTCCCTGTACTCCCTGTACTGCGTCTATTACTCCCTGTACTCCCTGTAGTCCCTGCACTCCCTGTACTGCGTCTCTTACTCCCTGTAGTCCCTGTACTCCCTGTACTGCGTCTTTTACTCCCTGTAGTCCCTGTACTCCCTGTACTGCGTCTCTTACTCCTGTAGTCCCTGTACTCCCTGTACTGCGTCTCTTACTCCTGTAGTCCCTGTACTCCCTGCACTGCGTCTCTTACTCCATGTAGTCCCTGTACTCCCTGGTACTGCGTCTATTACTCCCTGTAGTCCCTGTACTCTCTGTACTGCGTCTCTTACTCCCTGTAGTCCCTGTACTCCATGCACTGCGTCTCTTACTCCCTGTAGTCCCTGTACTCCCTTTACTGCGTCTCTTACTCCCTGTAGTCCCTGTACTCTATGTACTGCGTCTCTTACTCCTGTAGTCCCTGTACTCCCTGTACTGCGTATATTACTCCCTGTAGTCCCTGTACTCCCTGCACTGCGTCTCTTACTCCCTGTAGTCCCTGTACTCCCTGCACTGCGTCTCTTACTCCTTTAGTCCCTGTACTCCCTGCACTGCGTCTCTTACTCCCTGTAGTCCCTGTACTCCCTGTACTGCGTCTCTTACTCCTGTAGTCCCTGTACTCCCTGCACTGCGTCTCTTACTCCCTGTACTCCCTGTAGTCCCTGTACTCCCTGTACTGCGTCTATTACTCCCTGTACTCCCTGTAGTCCCTGCACTCCCTGTACTGCGTCTCTTACTCCCTGTAGTCCCTGTACTCCCTGTACTGCGTCTCTTACTCCCTGTAGTCCCTGTACTCCCTGTACTGCGTCTCTTACTCCCTGTAGTCCCTGTACTCCCTGTACTGCGTCTCTTACTCCTGTAGTCCCTGTACTCCCTGCACTGCGTCTCTTACTCTCTGTACTCCCTGTAGTCCCTGTACTCCCTGTACTGCGTCTATTACTCCCTGTACTCCCTGTAGTCCCTGCACTCCCTGTACTGCGTTTCTTACTCCCTGTAGTCCCTGTACTCCCTGTACTGCGTCTCTTACTCCCTGTAGTCCCTGTACTCCCTGTACTGCGTCTCTTACTCCCTGTAGTCCCTGTACTCCCTGTACTGCGTATCTTACTCCCTGTAGTCCCTGCACTCCCTGTACTGCGTCTCTTACTCCCTGTAGTCCCTGTACTCCCTGTACTGCGTCTCTTACGCCCTGTAATCCCTGTACTCCCTGTAGTCCCTGTACTCCCTGTAGTCTCTGTACTCCCTGTACTGCGTCTCTTACTCCCTGTAGTCCCTGTACTCCATGTACTGCGTATCTTACGCCCTGTAGTCCCTGTACTCCATGTACTGCGTATCTTACGCCCTGTAGTCCCTGTACTCCCTGTAGTCCCTGTACTCCCTGTACTGCGTCTCTTACTCCCTGTAGATACAGCGCGCGCACACGCAAACACGGCCACACGGCCACACGCGCATCGTATCAGCTACGTAGCAACCATCCATCGCCATTGATGTCAGAAAACCTATCCCGCGCACATCTTTGTGCTCGCCTCCCAGTGACGTCAGACTGGCGATAATCGTCTCCCAATGACGTCAGACTGGCAGTGTCCGCCTCCCAGTGACGTCAGACTGGTAGTGTCCACTTCCCAGTGACGTCAGACTGGCAATAATCGCCTCCGAGTGACGTCAGACTGGCAGTGTCCGCCTCCCAGTGACGTCAGACTGACAATAATCGTCTTTCATTGACGTCAGACTGGCAATAATCGCCTCCGAGTGACATCAGCTTGGCAGTGCCCGCCTTCCAGTGTTGTCAAATGGCAATACCCGCCCCGCCGTCCGGTGACGATCGTGATCGACAGAGCCGACTCCTCTTCCGTCATCGATTATTCTGCCGGCCCGTGAGAGGAGCCTCCATGGAGAACAAGTGGCACGTGCCGAGCGTCGTGCAGGCCGACACTTATCACGTGCAGGCCGACACATATCACCGCACCCACTGATTTCGAGTGGCAGCTCGGCTGGACTTAGGTGGCGGACGGGGCGGACACGACCTGCATGTCGGCTGACTGTTACCTCGTGTGCCGGGTCCTTCGGGACGGCGAGCGCCGGAGACGGAAAATATCGCTCTGCCAGCGAGCCCGTCAGTACCCAGCAGTATTCACGTGATCCATACGCTGATGGTGGGCGAATGTGTTGTAGTTCAAGGCGTACATAAGGGGGCCAAACGGGGCAATTGCCCTCCCCTGAAGGTCTGTATACGTGCCCCCTTTGGTCGAAAAAATTAATGATTTTTTTTAAAGAGAAAAATGTTGAAAATATACCCCTTTAAAAATATAGTGGGCCAAATCCGGTGATTTTTTTTTGGTGGGGTACTTTATGCCCCCCTGAGCAAAAATTGCCCCCTCCTGGAGTAAATCCTGGGTACGCCACTGGTTGTAGTCGAACATATAAATTAAGTGCTGCTTAAAACGATGGTGATATTTTTTTATCTCGAAAAGTCACTTAACTTTATACCAATTAAGTCTTTAAATTTGGTATGATGACGTCATTATTGAGCTATAGAGAGCTATAGAGAAAACCTTTACGCTGCCAAATATATAACACAATTGTTTCAGACAATTCTGGCAAATTAAATAGAAAAATTGCGGAACTGTGTCTTCTCCCGCACAGAACACAATGACGAGTACGAGGCATTGCGATAGCTCAATATTTATATATACAAAAAACAAACATCGCGAAAAACTTCAACTTGGACCGCAACCTATCGCGTTGGCCGTTGTTTACATCGTACTTGGTAATCCAGCCAAGGTTCGAGAAATACAGGTCGTCTGACTTCCAGGACCAACAATCTTGAAGTGGCTGTCAGCCAATCAGCGGCGTCACTAGCCTAGAACCCCATTTTGCAAATGATAAATTAAATTGCTTAAAGACGGATAAGTTTGGGGGAAAATGGCCTTAATAATTTAGACATTTCAATAACGGCCAAAGATAATCTCAGTTCAAAACCAATACAAAGGTGAAACATTCCCTTTCCCGCGCCGTGCCGGTGCTCGGCGCCACCTTCGCCATGCCGAGGGAGGGGGATGTTTAGACCCCCCCCCCTCTCTAACTCGAAAACTAAAAGTGCTAGAAAGACGCGGAAAAAACGTTCGAAAGCTCTAGACAAGCACATAAGTTTTTTCGTGTATTTTTTTTCTTAAGTCAATATTGAGGTCACCAGAGGTCATCAAAGGTCATATTTTCCAGTTTTAGGACTTCGCTTCGAATACCCCCAAATATATCGGGAGCCATGATAGCTAGGAACAAACAAACAAAAAATCGAAAGCTCTTGAAAATTGAATCTCACAGTGCCCTCAGATTTCAGCTCAGGTGAATAGTTTAGGCTCGAGAGCTCATCAAATGTCAAAAAGGCTATTTTTTAGCAAAACAGTTTTGCAGCACCGCACAGTTTTACAGTTTTACAGCACCGCACGCGGTGCGGTGCTGGAGCAGAGCCTTGTTCACGACCTCCTGACGACCTCCTGACGCTGACAGGCTGCCCACGGCTGCCCAAAACGGCAGCACACACCAACCTACGTCATCGCCGGCGATTACTACTTGAACACAAATGCTGTCTATTCACGATACATATCTGGCGTACTTGCTACGATAAATTTTCTCCTACAGCTAGGTAAGTTTAGCAAAACAGTTTTGCAGCACCGCACAGTTTTACAGTTGTACAGCACCGCGCGCGGTGCGGTGCTGTAAACTAATAGTTTAGCGATTTTACTGTTGGTATTAGGTAAGCTTATGGTACCTAATACCAACATAAACAGTGAACTAAAATTATCGCAGACTTACTCCATATCCATCTTCGCTTCTTCAAGCTTTTCGCTTGGAGATCGTTGGTTGTTTATCGACGCTTCACGTTTGGAAATTGCCGCGTGCGCCAATTTGTGTTATCTGCTGCCCGGCTGACGCGATTTTTCGGCAGCAGGGACAGCAGGAGGCAGCAGAGGTATGACGTCATACACCGTACCCCTCCCCACATCCCATTCCCCCCACTGGTCCGCGCTGATTGGTCGATACGTTTTGACAGCAGTAGGCAGCAGCAGTCAGCCCGTCAGCAGGCGTCGTGAAAAAGGCGCAGGGCAGTTGAGCGGCTTTGCTGTCTGTTGGTTTCCTTAGTTCTTATGTGTATTCGGTCAATATCATCCAGCATTAATCAATTTAATGGCAAATGGTAATGATTTCAGAAATTATGAACAATCAAGTACGCGAGCATTCAATTTCCTCGTTTGTCTGCCTATCAGCCAGCTGGAGCATGTGTCTCGTTTGACACCCTTTCATTTTCTTATTTCAGATGCCGTCACCCTAAAGCACGGCTTTGAAGAATGTGGAAAACTGGGAACGCAGGTGCGAGAATGTCTGCGTAACGTTACCCTGTCATTAATTTACATTCAATTGCTCTTCTTCTTCTTTTTTTTTTTTGGGGGGGGGGTCCTAATCATCCCGCGCCACGCTGGGGTATTCAGCCGAACACGCCCCCCTCGTTATCTTCCGATCCAATAACCACAGCGAGAAACGCAAGGGGGCAATCGAAAGCTCTCAATGAGACGGATCTACAGCCTTTGTGACATTTTCAAAATAAGGTCACATGTCAGGGCACAGCCAGATCAAGGGTAACAATCGAAGTATTTGAGTTAATGGGCCATACTTCCCATCGAAAGACTTAGATTGCGACTATTCTCGCACAAAGTTCTCTAAAAGGTATAATTAATTTCCCGCATAAGCGAAAGTGAAATTGTAAGCAAAGGTCAAGGTCAAGGTCAGGTCACAAAAGGTCACTATTGGCAAGAGGTCTGCGAAAGCCATACGACACATGTTTATTTTACACGTATAATTCGATAGTAGCAGCCATTTTCACAACCTGACCCCATATAACCAGTAAGGCGCCATAGTCGGCGATGAACGAGCGAGCGCGAAGGAAATGTATGTTGAATTTCAACTTGATAGGGCAAGCAGTTTCTGAGATACAAAAAAATGCGCACGTGCGCACGTGCAGAAGCACCCCCCCCCCCCTGGACTTGTGGGAAGAGGCGGCTGAGAGGTCCCTAACCACACACTGAATTTGAACACAAACGGTTCAGCCGTTCCTGAGATATAGAATAGGGGTGTGCACGTGCAGAGGCACCCCATCCCTGAATTGTGTGAAGGCGGCGGCTGAGAGGTCCCTAACCACACACAAAATTAGAACACAATCGGCTAAGCCGTTCCTGAGATAGAGAATGGGGGTGTGCACGGGCGCACGCGCAGAGAAAACACTTTTCAACACCCCTCACGCAGCACGCGCCACGCGCAGTAGTAGGCACCCACATGAGTCGGCACTGGTCTCAAACAAGGTAGGTTAAATGGGGCTGCTCAGGAAAGAAGTCCGCTTGTCAATCGGACGTGCGGTTGCAGAGATATGAACTTCTCAAAAGCGTCGGCACGGGCCGGGCCGGGTCGGGCCGGGCCGCTCATAATCAGATTGTTCCCATACACCACGGAAGGACGAGCGCGATTCGTGCTTGCTCGTAATGACACCATTTTTATCTTCGATCCAGGCTAATAATTTATAAGCCTTGACCTGGTTATGCAGCTGCAGTTAAGAGTTGCAATGTAACGCATGCGAGAGATGTGGAAGTATTTTGACTTAATTCCAGGCGGTAGTGAAACAAAAACACCCCATCAACTTCGTAAATGTGCAATTTATTATGTTTTGCTGGATCCAACGCTGAGCAAAGTAATGTAAACTGTTATGGTATTTGCTTCTCCGTCATACATGTTACATATGCCACTGCACAAAAATTCTCGAACTTGCGATGACAATACCCTATTCATTATACTTTGTCAACACCAAAATGCGTATCCGTCACTATCTTCGAACGCATTTGTAGAATATATCATGAGCACCATAGGCAGAATAATGCCCCCTCCCTCCATTTAATCACTCCTAGTGACGCCTCTGATTTTCCAATACTCTTTTTATACTAAGTATAGGATGCACGAGGCAGTTTCCTATTGAATGGTGTTCCATTTTTTTTAAAATCCGTTCACAACTGAACCTGACATCACATTTTTCCAGAAAAAGTAATTATGGCCACCCGTGATACCGAGCTATCCGTATGTGCGACATCCAGCCGACGTCGGGCCGACGTCGGCATGTTTACTGGATATTTAATGTCGAATAAAATTATTTAAGCTAGATAAGCTTATTAGCTGGCTTTAGGTTTGACATCCAAATCACCCATTTCAGCTATAATGCGCACATATGGGCTCTGAATCCAGATGTGGCGATTTACTAGCCTACAGAGCTGTCAACGTGCGCCAACTGTGCACCGGCGACTTTGCACAGGCCGAGCTCTGTCCTGATTAGAGTTGGAGCTCACTTACCAGCCAATATTGGCTGCAAACTCCCTCAGAGTACGCAATGTAATCGGAGGTTCACATCTCAGCAGAGGTCTTCTTGCAATGGTCGGCACTTTCGGTGCAAATATAGCCCCTCCAGCACCGGAAGTGCGTGTGGGTGGATAATTGAACGGAAGGCCGAGGTCCGAGTGCAGTGTGTATAGTGGCCGAAAGGAGGACACCCGGGGGATCGAAGGCCGAGGTCCGACTGCAGTGTGTATAGTGGCCGAAAGGAGGATACCCAGGGGATCGATTTGGTGGAGATCTACCGCGGTCACTGCGCACAGCATCCGTCGAGCATGCCGACTGTCTGCCGTGGTGGCGATAAAGGAACGGAGGTGAGTCCGTGGTAATCTGACCAACGCGGCCGAATGAGAGTGTATCGTGAGCAAATCATGGGCAGGGAACGCCTTGATTCGTTCCGCGTGGGGTCTCACGTACGATGTACATCTCACAACGTCATTAGGCGGAATCGGGAATAGTATGGTCCAACTGGGACACATCAGTCGGGTGTTATTTCAGCAATAATAAGGGGGTAGGATTTGGCCGGAGATAATGGGCAGACAGCAAGCAGGTGGGCATCAAAGCAGCTGCCATTCAAAACGACGGCGCAGTTAAAAACATGACAAGAGCCAGTGTCGCCAAATTTCAAAATTAAATCATAAAAGATCTGCTGGTAAGTTAAAATGACCGATATTGTTTTTCGTGTGTCAGTGTACAACCGACGACAGATAGCGCGATTCACTGCCACCGCCCACTCGCGGGTTTGACTCAACGTGTCAGCTTTTTCTGGGGACGGCATCCGTCTGTTATTGTGTTGTACTAACTGTTGGCGAAGTCGGCGCGTCTTTGCGTATGCATACAAAGAGTGTGACTGCGCTTAGAAATGGAACGCACAGGTAGAATAGGACGTGGGAGGAGCATAACAGCTCAGTAGATGCAATGAGACCAGCGAAAACGGAGGCGGACGATAACATAAAATACTATCCAAAGAATATATCATTAAATAAATGCTAAGCCAATCGTAGATAATCGTCATAAATCACGACCAACCGTGGATCACCACCTGTTGAGTTGGCGCTGTTAGGATTATGGGGCGGATGTTGAGTTGGCGCTGTTAGGATTATGGGGCGGATGTTGAGTTGGCGCTGTTAGGATTATGGGGCGGATGTTGAGTTGGCGCTGTTAGGATTATGGGGCGGATGTTGAGTTGGCGCTGTTAGGATTATGGGGCGGATGTTGAGTTGGCGCTGTTAGGATTATGGGGCGGATGTTGAGTTGGCGCTGTTAGGATTATGGGGCGGATGTTGAGTTGGCGCTGTTAGGATTATGGGGCGGATGTTGAGTTGGCGCTGTTAGGATTATGGGGCGGATGTTAGGATTATGGGGCGGATGTTAGGATTATGGGGCGGATGTTAGGATTATGGGGCGGATGTTAGGATTATGGGGCGGATGTTAGGATTATGGGGCGGGTGTTAGGATTATGGGGCGGATGTTAGGATTATGGGGCGGAGGAGCGTATATACCAGATTAATACTGGCGCAGCACTTGTTTGAAGTGATCGTCATGGTATCCCTCATGTGAGAGGTCAGATGACCATTGTTTCCACCATGGGTGGGCTTCACCGTTGAAACGGAGCTTCTAGCAAGGCAGGCGTGACAAATGGAATAAGACGTTTTAAAAAGGCAAACACGCAGAAAAAGCTTACTCGATGTGCGCAGAGCAATGAACTGTCAATGACTTCACACCAAGGTAGTAGCAGCGGGGCAATTAATTAAAATGATGCCAGCTATAACCCAGTTTAGCATTATCAAATAGCAGTGTCTGCGCGATAATTTCGCAATATTCGTTGAATGCAGTTGGCTGGGTAGTCTTGTGCAGAGGCCGTCGCAGGGGGATTGGGCATCCGGGCCATGCCCCCCCCCCCAAGGCCATAGGCGGGGGGGGGGGGGGCAACATATCTCCCCCCCAAGTCACTTGAGGCCCAGGTGGGCCCGAAGGGCCCGTCTTGGCTTCAGGTCAGAATGGGCCCTCTAGAGGTCAGGGAGGAGGCCAACTGGATGCCAGAATGGCCCCTGGAGGCTAAAGCGAGGTCAGAGGGCCAAATGATATCCCGAGGGCCCTCTTAAGGCCGGAGAGAAAGCCAGAGGGGCCCCCTGGAGGCCAGAATGGGCTCTCTGCAGGTCAGAATGGGCCCTCTGGAGTTCAGAGTGGGCCCTCTGAAAGCCAGAGGGACCCGCTGTAGGCCAGAGTTGGCCCTCTAGAGGCCAGAGTTGGCCCTCTAGAGGCAGGAGTGGGTCCTCTTAAGGCTAGAGTGGGTCCTCTGGAAGTCAGTGTTGGCGCTCTGGAGGCAGAAGTTTAGGCTCGAGAGCTCATCAAATGTCAAAAAGGACATTCGTAATCAAAGGCTTTGGATGGCAAGTATGGCCCATAAACTCAAATACGTCGATTTTGACCTTTGACCTGACCGTGACCTGATATTTTACATATATACATTCATACATGATATACATTCTGGAAGTTAGAGTGGATCCTTTGGAGGACAGATTGGGCCCTTTGGAAGCCAGGGGCCCTCTGGAGGTCAAAATTGGCCCTCTGGAGGCTGAAGTGGGCCCTCTGGAGGTGGAGGCAGCAGTGGGCCCTCTGGAAGTAGAGGCCGGAGTGGGTCCTCGAGGTCAGAGTAAGCCGTCTGGATGCCACATGAGGCCCTCTGGAAGCTGGTGGGGCCCTCTGGAGGTCACCGTCAGCATGGACCCTCTGAAAGTGAGAGTGGCCGTCGTGAAGCTAGAGGAGCCCTATGGATGTCAGAGTTGGCCTTATGGAGGCAGGAGTGAACTCTCTGGAGGTCAGAGTGGCCTCTGTGGAGGTCACAGCGGGCCATATGGAGGCCAGATGGGCCTATGGATGTCAGAGTGGTCCCTCTAGAGGCAGTAGTGGGCCTTCTGAGGTCAGTATGGGCTCCCTGGAGACCACATGGGGCCCTCTGGAAGTCAGAGGTGGAACTGTGGAGGTCAGAGTGGGCGAGAGGTCAGAGTGGGCCCTCTGGAGATCAGAGTGGGCCCTCTGGAGGTCAGAGCGGGACCTATGAAGGTCAGATGTGCCTAATGTAGTTCAGAATGGGCTCTCTGAAAATACCCTCTCAAACCAGGAAAAGACCCTGTCGCCGCTTGATGGCCCTTGCAGGCCGACCGAGGGCCTTTTTAACCCGCAATTCACAGGGGGGGGGGGGGGCGTTTAACGCTCCCCTGATGCATTTTCGTAATAGCTCAAAAAACAATACCGCTATCAATGTGAAACTTCAGGTGCCTTCTTCTACATTGATTTGACGTCTTCTGTGAAAAAATAATGCAATTTCGTCGAAACAATGTCGAGTTATATCGAAATTAGTGACGTCACACGAGTTTTACATCAAAATCAGCTAAAATATAACAGACCGTACAAATGCCATATTTTGAGCAAAATGCAACCAAAAAATTTGAAAATATTGCAAATGGCAAGGGCTACAACATGGCTATCTCGGCATTTTTATTTTTTATCCCCAAATATTAAACAACAAAAATGGGGGAAGTGGGGAAATGCCAACAAAATAAATTTTTCAAAGATATTAAAAAAGCCGGAATATTTGTCAGAGAACCACATATGGCAAACTACCATACCAAATTTCAGAATGATATCACCATTTTTGACTGACTTATGGCATCTAAAGTATGGGTAACTCATGACGTCATATTGACAAAAATGCGTTGTGTGCCCTTTATTGACCAGATACAGCTAAATGAATGGCACCACTGTATTTCTGATTCCAAACTAGTCCAGAAACATGTCTTGTTTACTTATATTTGTCAATTTAAAATGTTGACCTTCAGTTACCTGAACTTGACCTGAACTTGACATTAACTTCATGTAAATGAAATCATGTGGTAAAATGATCATCGCTATCAAATTATACGTGTAAAATAACTCATAAAACATGTGTTGCATGACTTTCGTACATATTTTGAGCATAGTGACCTTTTGCGACCTGACTTTGACCTTGGCCAACAATCTCAATTGCCGCCTTTCGCGTTTCGCTGCGATCGTTGGTTCGGAAGATAACCAGAGAGGGGATAACCAGAAATACGATCATGATCACCCCCCCCCCCCCCCCCCAGTCAATGGCGTTCTGATGAGGCTCCACTCAATGCCGGGTTAAGCCTTGACTTTGACCTTGGCCAACAATCTCAATTGCCGCCTTTCGCGTTTCGCTGCGATCGTTGGTTCGGAAGATAACCAGAGAGGGGATAACCAGAAATACGATCATGATCCCCCCCCCCCCCCCCCCAGTCAATGGCGTTCTGATGAGACTCCACTCAATGCCGGGTTAAGCCTAGAAAGGGACTCACAGGCCGTCATAAAGCTCTTAGACGCCTGATAACGACCAACAGGCATAGTAACACCCTCTCAGGCTGGGCAAGGACCCTTTCAGGTCAACGAACGGTCCTTTCAAAGACGTTGAGGGCCCAATCGAAGTCACTTCGGTCATGTTTTGGCTCAGGTCAATATTGAGGTCACTGGAGGTCATCAAAAGTGAAATTTTCGAACTTCAGGACTTTGTTCCAGAAACTCCAAATATCTTGGGCACTATGATAACTGAGAAGAAACGAAAACAACAATCAAATTTTAGCTCATGTTAACAGTTTAGGCTTCAGAGGTTACCAAATGTCATGCTGGCATTTTCTTCTCTAAGAAGTTTGTCGTGCACATCGTTTTACCTAATGAAGATAGGGCAATAATTTCAACGTCATCGTGTTTATCTCGCCGAGGCACTTCGAACCGTATTCACGATGACAGGATTGCGTCACGTTCAAAATTTGACCTTAGGTCAAAGTTATTTGTGAACCCAGTAGGTAATGTTACATATGGGGAGACGCATATCAGCAAAACAAAGACAGTATTGCGAGTTGCACGTCTCTATATTCATTATATAAAGAGTCATTGGCAAAAAAGTGCTAGTGACCTTAGATGTCCTCAGCTGACCTTGCATAGATCACTGAGCAACAGCTGCACCTGTGTCAAGAGTGAGCTAAAATAACATGATTATGAAAGAATTGGCCTGATCTAGGTATTGCATATCCTCTGAATAGGAAGCATTTTTATATTTTCACATTGACTTGTAATGGGTAGGTCACGAAATTGACCTGCCCTTTGGTCACCGATATAAATATATCCGAGTTAAACCAATTGTCGATACCTATGCTCTGATTAACTTCTGTGAGTTTGAAATCGTTCGATCAACCCCCGTGACTTTGGCAAGACCGCAACTATTTTTGTAAGTAAGATCCCTCGATGTGACCTGGTGGCCTGACCTGAGATGACCCGAGGAATAAAATACTCAATATATGGATAATTGATGCCAGAAGACCTATGCCAATTTTGGTGGCGCTGTACGCCGCCGTTTTCCAGCTTTTCCCGAAAAAACCTCAGGGAGAGTCAAAATGACCCACACCAGGGCGAAGGTTAACCCTCGCCCGGGTAGGGGGTGGATGCACCCCCCCTCGGTTTTTCTGGAATAACTCGCGTAGTTTCCAACCCATTTCGATGCAACTTTCAGTACCCTACTTTGGAACAATTTCGCATATATTCGGAAATTTTGAATTTGTAAGCCTCATGATCCGTGACCTATGACCTGTTTCTCAAGGTCATGTCAGGCGCAACTGGCGTCCCACAGTATCGATGCTTGTAACTTCTGCAGTTTTCGAGTGTTTGTTGTTCAGGAGCATATGCACAGGTGTTTCCAGGCGACAGTTGTGGTTTCCACTGATATTGTGACCTCGATTGACCTTTTCAGAGGTCAACTGAGGTCATTGACCTCCGATGACCTCCGATGACTTTTTTGGGCTTCTGGCGGTTTCTAGGACATTTTGTGACGCTGATTTCAAATTTGGGATCCATTTTACATAATTATATGTTCCACTGGGGTCATGCGCTTCCACAGGTCAACCGAGGTCACTGACCTCAGATGACCTGACATGACCTTTTTGGAATTTGGCAGTTTGTAGGACATTTTGTGACGCTGATTACGAATTTGGCACCCATTAAGCATAAAGCTTATTCACGATATGCTCATTCACGATTCTAGCTCGATACAATTCAATTTATACGCATTTTCAATTTTGATGACATTTGGGTCATTGACATGACCTCAGAGGTCACATAATGACCCAATACCTTAAAATTGGATATTAGCGGCTTTCTCTCGTCACAAGCAATACGCTCGTCTTTGAATAGAAGCTCTAGCTCAATTAGGGGCGAAACGCTAAGCGGGGGGGGGGGGGTCGTACCCCCCTACCCGAACACGTAGTGATTTTGCCCTACCCAGGCGAGGGTTAATCGGTGGCAGCGTTTTGGCTTAGAAGAAAGCCAGTTGCATGGTGACCTCACGGAAATGCCGGTGGCGATAACTCAGTAACTGTTCCATCAAGGGAACAATTACGACCTGGTACGGCGGTGTACTGGCACTTTGTGCGGACTGAGCCACAGCAGGCACAGTCTCCCCCAGTCAGTGATGGTTACGTTGGTGCAAGGTCTGGTGTTCTCGGCGATTCGGTACTGTCTGTCCGTATATGGCGCTAGCAATGCGACGCAACGCAGACGGCTTCATAAGCTAGTGAGGTTCGCTGCGCGAGTGATCTCTGGCCGGAGGAAATACGATCATGTGAGCGATGTGATTGATGACCTCGGCTGGCTTCATGTAGACAGCATGCATAAGTATCGCTACCTAGTGTTACTGAAAAAAATCCTGACTACGTCTGAACCACAAAACTTTGCCGAAAGTTTAATAACTAGGCAAAGTGTGCACCCGACAGAGTGGAATGCTTGTGACGCCCTCTATACGGACTGAGTCTGGGAGGCGTCGCTATTTGTACGGGGCTGTCGCTGAGTACAACGAGCTGCCGTCTGAGCTGCGTTGTTTGAATTTCGCTAGTTTTAAACGCGAGTTCAAAGAGTACCTGATGGAGCGTGAGCGTGATACCTAGTTTTATGACTCACTGCACTCGTTTATGAGAAATTGTGTTGTGATGTGTTATGTGTGCTCTGTGATGTGTACCTACATGAAGTATGAGTGTTGCGTCACCCAAGCCCAATAATTATAGCGTGTTTTGACTCGAGTCATGTAATAGCCGTTGCATGCAGCGGATATGCCTCACGAAGTGAAATAAGGGAGCTGAAACTTGCCACAACGTGATTCAGCGCCTCATATACCCACCAGACTGGTTATCGATTCAACTTTTTTTTTGAACGATTCAATCATGATTCATTTTGGAATCTGCATGATTCAATCAGTGTTCGATTCACGGATACAAATTTTGAGAATCGATTATTTCCGATTCAAAGAATAAAAACAAATATTTTCATCGGTTCACGTTTGATTCAACATTTAAATAAATGTGGTGCATTTATGTCAAATCAATAAAAAAAAACGGAACCATACATATATTTGATCATTCAAACATTGTTACAGCAATACTATTTCAGTATCAATGAATGTAGCCACTGTGACTGCACGTATTTGCACAATTTACCAGTGTACTTGAATCGTTAAGAATCGTTAAATCTTTTGATTCAATCAGCCTTGATTTGATGCGGGTTTTGATTCAATCACGATTCATGAATCTACAGATCTGGTGGTGAATCAATTACTTTTTGATTCAATGAATTTGATTGAACGATTCCAATCGATTCAATCAGTGTTGAATCAATAACCAGTCTGATACCCATATAGGCGTATGCACAGGAGGGGGGGGGGGGGCATGGCCAAGGCAGGCCATTCCGGTCAAAAACAGGGTATCAAGGCCTCTGATTGGTCGATGGTCGTGACGTCACGGTACATGAATTTTGCTAGCCGGAATGATCAGCGTGCAAAATCCCATTGGGATCCCCCTCTAACTAAAAAACGAAAAAGGCTAGCAAGACGCGGAAAAAGTGTTTGAAAGCTCACTACAGGGCCATTCGAAGTTGCTCGAGTTTTATTTGGCTCAGGTCAATATTAAGGTCACCAGAGGTCATCAAAGGGCACACTTTCCAAGTGAAGGACTTTGCTCTAGAAACCCCCAAATATCTCGGGAACTATAGGAGCTAGTAACAAACGGAAAAAAGCAATTGAAAGTTTATGCAAATTCCAATCGCCTTAGTAATACTCAAATTTAAGCTCAGGTCAACATTTTTTGGCCCCAGAGGTCACCAAAGGTCATGAGGACATTTTTTCCTAAATGTTTTTCATAAACAACTTTGTATTGGTTAGACATATAACAACAACAACAACAACACACACATTTATTTGAAAAACAAAAATAAACAAAAACTGAATCGCAGATCGGTGCAAAAGCGAGGCGCTTATGCATGGCACCTCTCTGCAATGGTTGGCAGAAGGTAAACAAAAAGTCGACTAGCCGCCGCCGCAAACATGGCCTATTTAATTTTGTACCATGCCGCGACCCCAGCAGGGGCCCCGCGCGCCAAGACACCCGTCGTGACTACGTTTTACTGAAACGTCCTGATCTAGTCAGGTAATTTTGGAAGCTCGTGGCCACCGCCAGTCCCTCGCCGCCGCCCAGACCGATGCCGTGTGTAAGTATGATGAGTTGGTCGCGTAAATGAAAAAGAGAGAAGTCTTAGCATAGTGCTTTTGAAATGTCATCGAGAAGACGCCGTCTAGTGTTTTGGTAGAGCGGACAGTGCAAGATGAAGTGAGCTACGGTCTCACAAGGAAAACCACAGAGACAGGATGGGTCATTTATTTTCTGAATGTGAAATATGTGGGCGTTCAGAAAAGACATGCCCAAACGAAGAGTGGTGTGTAGAGTGTTGCCTATTTTTCTTTGCCGAGAGAATAATATGAAGGTGCAGCATCAACCCCCAGCCTCTCCGTCAAAGCACGCTTGCATTTTGACAGTGAATTAATAGTTCGGATAGAAGGAGGGAGCTGATTCCAGAGTTTGGTTGTCGCGAGAATGAAAGAGCGTTGGAATGAGGTCAGGCGATTTTGTGGTTGTGACTGAGTGCTGACGTTGCGTAAGTTCATGCCTGTGTCGTGTTGACGTGTGTTGGGAATGATAGATGTAACGTAGGTGGGACAGTGTGACTGTGTGTCTCGGAGCTTGAAATAAGGAGTTAGTTTGTGAATGCGTCTTCTTGTGTGAAGTGAATTCCACCCCAGGTCATGTCTGAGTTTGTCGGTCGGAGTTCTGAAATGTGCACCTGTCACTAGTCTTGCAGCCCGATTTGGAAATATGTGTAGTCTAAGTGAGTATTTCAGAACAATATAAAAGACATTTCAGAACTCCGACCGACAAACTCAGACATGACCTGGGGTGGAATTCACTTCACACAAGAAGACGCAACGGGACGGGAACGGGACGGGAACGGGACGGGAACGGGACGGGAACGGGACGGGAACGGGACGGGGACGGGACGGGGACGGGAACGGGACGGGAACGGGACGGGAACGGGACGGGAACGGGACGGGAACGGGACGGGAACGGGACGGGAACGGGACGGGAACGGGACGGGAACGGGACGGGAACGGGACGGGAACGGGACGGGAACGGGACGGGAACGGGACGGGAACGGGACGGGAACGGGACGGGGACGGGAACAGGACGGGAACGGGACGGGAACGGAACGGGACGGGAACAGGACGGGAACAGGACAGGACGGGGACGGGGACGGGAACGGGACGGGACGGGAACGGGACGGGAACGGGACGGGAACGGGATGGGAACGGGACGGGAACGGGACGGGAACGGGACGGGAACGGGACGGGAACGGGACGGGAACGGGACGGGAACGGAACGGGAACGGGACGGGAACGGGACGGGAACGGGAACGGGACGGGGACGGGAACGGGACGGGAACGGGACGGGGACGGGAACGGGACGGAAACGTGACGGGAACGGAAATGGGGACGATATATATTTTATTGATTAGCTTGAAATGTTTGCCATTTATTAAGTCATTTATATGTTCAGAACCACTAAGGTCCTCTGGTTGTTATTTGAACATTTAATATATTACTACAATAATATTAATGCAAACAAAAATCAACTACCCAGTGGGTGCACATTCTATTTCTGCGTGTCATCATCCAGCAGAAAACATTAATACATCACTAACAGGGATTTAATAGAACGTAACTGTCACCAGGTTCACCACGCACAGAAATACCCAGGTTGTATGTCTGGAAGCCGCTTTGTCTTCCTCCAGACTACCATCTGTATCGACATCCTTCCGCAAAAAAATACTTAAGGGGAGTGTGCCTACTGTTTTGGAATGTAAAAAAAACACTCATACGGTAAGTAGCTACTGGTTTGATTGTTGTATATGATGACATTCACATCTGGAGCCCCTTTAGTTGAATTTTCACTTATATTGTTTTTTTCTTCTTATTTTTGTTTCTATATCTATTCAACGATCGCCACTATGGTGATGTTATGTAAAACGGCGCACATAAGACAATACAATTACGGTCACGTCATGCAAGATAGAAAGACAAGTTTTGCACAGCACGTTCTTGCCACTGTGAACTTTATTATGTGCAAGTTTCGTAGCTCTAAATTGATATCTTCTTTTTTTTAAATGGCCATCGGCCATCATCGAAAAAAATGATGGCCGTCCAGTTTCTGTTCGGCTGCTGCTATCAGCGTGCACGTGCTGTTTTGTTGAATTGCTATTGGCCGGCACTAACAATATGCTAGCAGTTTAATCGATAGTTGCAGTGCTTCTAGTAGCGGAAGCCTTCTGGAGTCTACCCGATAACGTTTTGCTCCCAGCAAGTTCCTGGAGTCTTTGGAATATCTCAGCAACTAGAGCGAATCTGGAGAAACGAAGTCATGGGTCAATTCAGAAAATTATATTCTATAGACCAGTGTCAATAACCCCAAATAAGCGATGTGAGTAGGCACACTCCCTTTAAAGGGAATGTTTCACCTTTCTGAAAGTTGTCAGATATACCCCGGTTGTAGTCGAAAATATGAAGTAAGTGCTGCTGAAAACGATGGTGATATTTTTCTCTCTCTAAAACGTCACTTAACTTTATAAAATTAAGTTTTTCTTTGGGATGATGTCATATTGAGCTATAGAGAACTATAGATAACAAATTTGCGCTGCCAAATGGTTGGCACAATATTTTCAGACAATTCTGGCGACTTGAATACGAAACAAACCAAACCATTGGAACGTAGGCGTCTTCGTAGTTCGGTTGGTGTGGTAGGTGTCGAACTTCTATCCAAATTGATTTGTAGGTATCAACTATCACCGGTAATCAGCAAAAGCAAAAGTTACCCAACATCACACTTATTAGTATTCAGATACATACTGTTTTTCGTTGAGTATTGCCTGAGTTGAGCGCAACGATTTTCAGTAAGTATCTACAGGGTGTCCGGAAAAAAACATACTCTGGATTTTAGCTCGTGCTCTGGATATGCACGAGCTAAAAACATACTCTGGATTTTAAAACATACTCTGGATATGCACGTGCCAATTTTTTTGAAACTTGTCATGACTATAGCTGGGAACGTGGCAAAACCAATGAACACAGAAATAAGTCCTTTGAGATGTTTTTGAATATTGCAAAGGCATTTTGTGTGGAAGCCTACATTCCAGGGTGTGTTCCACGGTGTCCGGAGAAAAAAATACTGTGATTTTCCGTAATAATTTCGGTTATAAACAAACAATATTAGAAATTCGAGTATCGTTATATTCACCAGTGCATGGCAAAACAGATAAGCAATGACATTTGTACAGACACTGAATACGTCAGCCTCAAGGCGGAGGTGGCGTGGGCACCCTATTCCCCGGACCTCAGTCCATTGGATTTCTTTCTGTGGAGAGACCGTGTTTACAAAGGTCAAGGACCGTGTTTACGAAGAAAAGCCCATAACAACAGAAGACCTGAAGCGCGCCATCATCGCAGAAGTCGGCCGCATGCACTCAGCGATGATCGACAAAGCTGTCGACCATCTGCAGACTGTGCGACTGCCTCAGCTGATCCGCCGGAAGTGGGCGCACATCGAGCATCTTCTGTAGGAGGCTGCACTGTGAGCTGTGACTGACAGAGGGAGTCTCTGCACAAATGTCATGCATTATCTGTTTTCCATGAACTGCTGAATACAACGATACTCGATTTTTGCAAAAAAATATTGTTTGTTTATAGCCGAAATTATTACGGAAAATCACAGTATCTTTTTCTCCGGACACCCTGGAACACACCCTGGAACGTAGGCTTCCACACAAAACGCCTTTTCAATATTAAAAAAAACATCTCAAAGGACTTGTTTCTGTGTGCATCGGTTTTGCCACGCTCCAAGCTATAATCATGAAAAGTTTCACAAAAAATGGCACGTGCATATTGAAACACGAGCTAAAATCCAGAATATGTTTTTTTTTCCGGACACTCTGCACCTATGTTCTTGCTGACCTGATAAATCATTGATCATTCGAAATTAAATTGCTTAAAACGGATAAGTTTTGGGGATTTTTTTAGACATTTAAACATTTCAATAACGGCCAAATATTTATATATCAGATAAAAATAAATACAAAGGCGAAACATTCCCTTTAACCCGCGCACTGCAGGGGGGTTGATTTCCGCCCCCCCCCCTCGGGTTTTTCAAAAATAGCGAAAAAACGGCGGCGTGCAGCGCCGCTGGGTTTAGACACACCTGTTAAAACATCAATTGCGCACACTTTGATAAAAAAATAACCTCGGGTCATCTCAAGTCAGGTCACCAGACCAGGTCAAGTGAACCCACCTCCAAAAATGTTTGCAGTTGTGCCAAAGCCAGAGTTTTCACCGATCAGTTTGAAACTTACAGGATGTCATGAGGGCATCAGTACTTACAATTTGTTCATCTCGGAATTTTGATATCGGTGACCTAAGGTCAGGTCAATTTCGTAACCTCCCCATAATAAGTAAATGGGGAAATATACAAATGCTTCCTATTTCAAGGATATGCATTATATTAGTCCAATTACTTCTGGATCATGTTATTATAGGATATTCTTGATGATCTAAGTGTAAGTTTTGTTCAGTGACCCCTATTGGGTCATTTGAGGTCATGCGAGGTCACCATCACTTTTTTGTCAATAACTCCCGACATAATGAAGATAGAGAAGTAAAACAGATATCAATGTGTTTGTCTCGTCGAGACACGACGTCTTCCCATATGCAACATGCCCTACTTAAGTCACCATTTGACCTTGACCTGAGGTCAAATTTTCAAGTTAACTTAACAAGGTCACCAAGTATACCATTCGAAGTGCCTTGACAAGATAAACACAATGGCGTAAACAGTTTTTCGTTATCTTTATTAAGTAAACAGTTAATAGCGAAAAACGATTTCGCGAAAAAAAAACGGCATTTGTTTTTTCTTTTTTGGCCTCTGGAGCGTCAAATGTTGACCTGAGATCAAATTTGGGACACCTTACCGATTAAAAATTTAACTGGCTGGCGTTTCCTTTTTTCCGTTTGTTAGCATAGTTTCTGCATAGTTTCTAGCATAGTTTCTGAGATATATAGGAATTCCTGGAGCGATGTCCTAAAACAGGAAAAACTGGAAAATGTGACCTTTAATGACCTCTGGTGACCTCGATTTTGACCTGACCTAAAACAATACTGAAATACTTTCGATAGAACATGTATCAAGCTATCAAATGCCGTTTCCGCTTATCGCTACGTAGCGTAGTTTTCGAGATCTCAGGGGGGCGGAAATCAACCCCCTGCAGTTCGTGTTCGGCGCAAAGCCCCTGCAGTGCGCGGGTTAATCGCATAATCACAACGTAAATGTTCCCAAAGCCACCCTTTTAATGCAACAAACTTCTTGGCGACCGCCTTCTTTTACCTTCATTATTTTTTAAATAACTTCATTGGCAACCGCGTTCCTTCATCGTAATTAATTAACATACTTGATGAGGTATTTAATTGAGATGTGGGAACCAGCTGACCAAGTCTCATCAGCGGAGAGTCTGCCCTCGCTGTGACACGTGTTTGAGATCCAGAGACAGAGCTGCGGCCTTGACCTTCCGCGCGTGCGATCGAACGGAGCTGGTGATACCAAGTCTGACGGGCCACTGCCGACACGACACGGTCCTGGCCGTACACCAGCCAGACGCACGGTCCGGCAGGGCAGCGGTTATTCATGATTAACCGGCGTCCTCGTATCCAGTGAGGCAGAGTCTCGACAGAGTCGATGGCCGACCGCACACACACACACAGCAGGGCAGCGGTTATTCATGATTAACCGGCGTCCTCGTATCCAGTGAGGCAGAGTCTCGACAGAGTCGATGGCCGACCGCACACACACACACAGCAGGGCAGCGGTTATTCATGATTAACCGGCGTCCTCGTATCCAGTGAGGCAGAGTCTCGACAGAGTCGATGGCTGACCGCACACACACACACACACACACAGCAGGGCAGCGGTTATTCATGATTAACCGGCGTCCTCGTATCCAGTGAGGCAGAGCCTCGACAGAGTCGATGGCCGACCGCACACACACACACAGCAGGGCAGCGGTTATTCATGATTAACCGGCGTCCTCGTATCCAGTGAGGCAGAGCCTCAACAGAGTCGACGGCTGACCGCACACACACAGCAGGGCAGCGGTTATTCATGATTAACCGGCGTCCTCGTATCCAGTGAGGCAGAGTCTCGACAGAGTCGATGGCCGACCGCACACACACAGCAGGGCAGCGGTTATTCATGATTAACCGGCGTCCTCGTATCCAGTGAGGCAGAGCCTCGACAGAGTCGATGGCCGACCGCACACACACAGCAGGGCAGCGGTTATTCATGATTAACCGGCGTCCTCGTATCCAGTGAGGCAGAGCCTCAACAGAGTCGATGGCTGACCGCACACACACACACACACACAGCAGGGCAGCGGTTATTCATGATTAACCGGCGTCCTCGTATCCAGTGAGGCAGAGTCTCGACAGAGTCGATGGCCGACCGCACACACACACACAGCAGGGCAGCGGTTATTCATGATTAACCGGCGTCCTCGTATCCAGTGAGGCAGAGCCTCAACAGAGTCGATGGCTGACCGCACACACACACACACACACACAGCAGGGCAGCGGTTATTCATGATTAACCGGCGTCCTCGTATCCAGTGAGGCAGAGTCTCGACAGAGTCGATGGCCGACCGCACACACACACACACACACACACAGCAGGGCAGCGGTTATTCATGATTAACCGGCGTCCTCGTATCCAGTGAGGCAGAGCCTCAACAGAGTCGATGGCTGACCGCACACACACACACACACACAGCAGGGCAGCGGTTATTCATGATTAACCGGCGTCCTCGTATCCAGTGAGGCAGAGCCTCAACAGAGTCGATGGCTGACCGCACACACACACACACACACAGCAGGGCAGCGGTTATTCATGATTAACCGGCGTCCTCGTATCCAGTGAGGCAGAGTCTCGACAGAGTCGATGGCTGACCGCACACACACACACAGCAGGGCAGCGGTTATTCATGATTAACCGGCGTCCTCGTATCCAGTGAGGCAGAGTCTCGACAGAGTCGATGGCCGACCGCACACACACACACACACACAGCAGGGCAGCGGTTATTCATGATTAACCGGCGTCCTCGTATCCAGTGAGGCAGAGTCTCGACAGAGTCGACGGCTGACCGCACACACACAGCAGGGCAGCGGTTATTCATGATTAACCGGCGTCCTCGTATCCAGTGAGGCAGAGTCTCGACAGAGTCGATGGCTGACCGCACACACACACACACACACAGCAGGGCAGCGGTTATTCATGATTAACCGGCGTCCTCGTATCCAGTGAGGCAGAGCCTCAACAGAGTCGACGGCTGACCGCACACACACAGCAGGGCAGCGGTTATTCATGATTAACCGGCGTCCTCGTATCCAGTGAGGCAGAGTCTCGACAGAGTCGACGGCCGACCGCACACACACAGCAGGGCAGCGGTTATTCATGATTAACCGGCGTCCTCGTATCCAGTGAGGCAGAGCCTCAACAGAGTCGATGGCTGACCGCACACACACACACACACACACAGCAGGGCAGCGGTTATTCATGATTAACCGGCGTCCTCGTATCCAGTGAGGCAGAGTCTCGACAGAGTCGACGGCCGACCGCACACACACACACAGCAGGGCAGCGGTTATTCATGATTAACCGGCGTCCTCGTATCCAGTGAGGCAGAGTCTCGACAGAGTCGATGGCCGACCGCACACACACACACACAGCAGGGCAGCGGTTATTCATGATTAACGCGCGTCCTCGTATCCAGTGAGGCAGAGCCTCAACAGAGTCGATGGCTGACCGCACACACACAGCAGGGCAGCGGTTATTCATGATTAACCGGCGTCCTCGTATCCAGTGAGGCAGAGCCTCAACAGAGTCGATGGCCGACCGCACACACACACACACACACAGCAGGGCAGCGGTTATTCATGATTAACCGGCGTCCTCGTATCCAGTGAGGCAGAGCCTCAACAGAGTCGATGGCCGACCGCACACACACACACACACACAGCAGGGCAGCGGTTATTCATGATTAACCGGCGTCCTCGTATCCAGTGAGGCAGAGCCTCAACAGAGTCGATGGCCGACCGCACACACACACACACACACACACACAGCAGGGCAGCGGTTATTCATGATTAACCGGCGTCCTCGTATCCAGTGAGGCAGAGTCTCAACAGAGTCGACGGCCGACCCACACACATAGCAGGGCAGCGGTTATTCATGATTAACCGGCGTCCTCGTATCCAGTGAGGCAGAGCCTCAACAGAGTCGATGGCCGACCGCACACACACACACACACACAGCAGGGCAGCGGTTATTCATGATTAACCGGCGTCCTCGTATCCAGTGAGGCAGAGCCTCAACAGAGTCGATGGCCGACCGCACACACACACACACACACACACACAGCAGGGCAGCGGTTATTCATGATTAACCGGCGTCCTCGTATCCAGTGAGGCAGAGCCTCAACAGAGTCGATGGCCGACCGCACACACACACACACACACACACACAGCAGGGCAGCGGTTATTCATGATTAACCGGCGTCCTCGTATCCAGTGAGGCAGAGTCTCGACAGAGTCGATGGCCGACCCACACACATAGCAGGGCAGCGGTTATTCATGATTAACCGGCGTCCTCGTATCCAGTGAGGCAGAGTCTCGACAGAGTCGATGGCTGACCGCACACACACACACACACACAGCAGGGCAGCGGTTATTCATGATTAACCGGCGTCCTCGTATCCAGTGAGGCAGAGTCTCGACAGAGTCGACGGCTGACCGCACACACACAGCAGGGCAGCGGTTATTCATGATTAACCGGCGTCCTCGTATCCAGTGAGGCAGAGTCTCGACAGAGTCGATGGCTGACCGCACACACACACACACACACAGCAGGGCAGCGGTTATTCATGATTAACCGGCGTCCTCGTATCCAGTGAGGCAGAGTCTCGACAGAGTCGACGGCTGACCGCACACACACAGCAGGGCAGCGGTTATTCATGATTAACCGGCGTCCTCGTATCCAGTGAGGCAGAGTCTCGACAGAGTCGATGGCCGACCCACACACACAGCAGGGCAGCGGTTATTCATGATTAACCGGCGTCCTCGTATCCAGTGAGGCAGAGTCTCGACAGAGTCGATGGCCGACCCACACACACAGCAGGGCAGCGGTTATTCATGATTAACCGGCGTCCTCGTATCCAGTGAGGCAGAGTCTCGACAGAGTCGATGGCTGACCGCACACACACACACACACACAGCAGGGCAGCGGTTATTCATGATTAACCGGCGTCCTCGTATCCAGTGAGGCAGAGTCTCGACAGAGTCGACGGCTGACCGCACACACACAGCAGGGCAGCGGTTATTCATGATTAACCGGCGTCCTCGTATCCAGTGAGGCAGAGTCTCGACAGAGTCGATGGCTGACCGCACACACACACACACACACACAGCAGGGCAGCGGTTATTCATGATTAACCGGCGTCCTCGTATCCAGTGAGGCAGAGTCTCGACAGAGTCGATGGCTGACCGCACACACACACACACACACACAGCAGGGCAGCGGTTATTCATGATTAACCGGCGTCCTCGTATCCAGTGAGGCAGAGCCTCGACAGAGTCGATGGCTGACCGCACACACACACACACACACACAGCAGGGCAGCGGTTATCAATCTACGTCCCTTCCCTCATCTTGGAGAGGTGAAATGACCACGTCGCTTCACCCAGCGGGCTAAAATGTCACTGCCGCGTGTCATCACCCAGCGAAAATGGATAGCTAGCTGATGCCTTAGCACACAGCTGAACAAGTGATAACCCCATGGCCCATCACTTGCCCGGGCGTGGTGGGAAGACCGCAGGCCAGCTCGCTCCCGACGTCCTAGGATTACAGGAACAATAATATTGCTCCGCACGACCCGGATGGTGGATCGATATTCATGGTCGGCACGACAGCCGGGCTCCAGCAAATCATCCCGACATGGGAAAAAAGCGGACAGGAAAACGGTCGATCTATAGATAGATGGTGGCAATTAACGGTCGCCGCGCCATTGTCCATCGGCATGTTGTAAGCGTGTTTGTAAGCTCCGGCGTGTTCATGGAAGGTTTGGGTCGATGCACATGGAAGGTGAAGGTGAGGCATGGCTCAAAATTGCCTCACCATAATAACTAAGCCAAGACATGCTTAAACACAGTCATTGAACAAGGGGCGGTTTCAGGACATACATCGTCGCATGTTATTAAAAGCTTTTCCACGTACGGCTGAAGTTATCATCAGCTATCCCTATCGAAGGCTTGCCCATGATTCACGGGGCAGTAATGCAGGAGGAAGCCGGTCACCTTTAATCATATTCAGCGTACATTTCCCGGGCCAGCAATCAAACAGAAGGCTGCAGTTATTTGCCAGTTAACACTCGTGACCATTGCCATTTGGCAGTGATCATGATAATTTGTGGTCTCGGGCGTACCAGCTACACGGGAACATCTGGACTCATCCAAGGACTATTTGCAGTCAGTATTTCGAGGTAATACTCGATTTAAGTGTGTTGGCAGAGGTCTACAAATGGCGAGATCTGTCGCTCACGACGAATCTAGGTCAATTTATGTCGCACGCTTCTAACTCAGCTCCTATGGAGAGTATGCGGAATCCAAAAATACCGTTCCCATGCTCTTAAAAAAATCATGTTGAAACTATTTTTGTCATTATTTGGCTTCGTCAATATTGAGGTCACCAGAGGTCATCAAAGGTCAAATTTTCCAAGTAAGGGACTTTGCTCCTGAAACCCCAAAATATCTTGGGAACTATGATAGCTAGGAACAAACAGAAAAAAAGCAATAGAAATCTCATGAAAAATGCAATCGCCATTGGAGTTCCCAAATTTTAGCTCAGATCAATAGTTTAGGCTCCAGAGGTCACCAAATGTCACGATAGCATTTTCTTCCAACAAGGTTTTTGTGAATAACTTCTTATCAGTTAAACATAGCGCAATACATAAAACACCATCGTGTTTGTCTCGTCAAGACGCTTCGCAATATATTAATGGCCGCCGGGTTAGGTCAACTTCAAAATTTGACCTAATGGTCACTGGTTCAGTTGTCCCTGGTTCAGTTGTCCCTGGTTCAGTTGTACTGGTTCATTTGTCACTAGTTCGGTTGACCGTTGTTGTTGACCGACCATAACTTGACCATGTTAAATTAAAGGGATGTGGTGTATATAAAATATTCAGTTTTACATCTCATAAATTATCTTTGTATGAAGACAAACAATTCAAAATCTAGACACACAGTCTAACGTGACCGTGCAGGGGGTTGGTACGAACCACTCCCCCCCCCTTTCAGCAAGTTTTATCTCAAAGGCTGCAAAATACAGTGGCTGAAATCTAGTGAGAAACACATTTTAGTGTATGTTTAACCCTCGCCCTACGGGGGGAGGGGGAGGACTGACAGCCCCCCCCCCTCCGGAGTTCTTTTTTTATTGAATAACTGTTTACACATGCGGCGCATCTTGCTTAAATTTACAGTAGCTGAGTTTACAACAATTATAAGTATGCTGTAACAAATATTATTAAAATTGGTTAAGCAGTTTGGGAGATACTCATGTTTTGATGACATGTTGGTGGAAAAACGATAAATATTTGAAAAATCATAGAAAACAGATTTTTCAAGCAAATTGCAAACACAATTCAGCAAAGATACAACATGACATTCTCTTTAAAATGGCAATCTCGGATTTGCGAAATTTGTGGTTTTTGACCTCTAAAATTAAAAAAAGTTTGTTTTTGAAGAAAAAAAACACCACTAAATAAAAAATCGAATATGTTAGAAAAACTGCAATATATGTGAGAGACCTGCGCATGGTCCAAATTTCCAAACCAAATTTCCAAACCAAATTTCAAAGCAATATCTCTATTTTTGACTGAGTGATGGCTCCCGAAGTGTAAGCAACTCATGACGCCATTTTGTTTATAGCTTTTTGGACTTTTTTTGACAAGATACGAAAAAATTATTACGTTTTCTGTATTTATGAGACAAAACTAGTCTAGGAACATGCCTTTTTATTTACATTTATACATTTTTAATTTTGAGGTTTTCTAACAAAGCAAAATCGCTGCTCTGGACGTGGTCGATGCGAGGTCATTCACTTGACCTGGAAGGTCACCCGTTGACCTGAAACCTAAAAAAATCGCATACTGTTCGATTCCTCTCATGACAAGCAACAAGCTGGTTCTTACCACATTGTTCTAAGTTGCTTGGTTTATAAGTTAACAGGGGGGCCTGTCAGGTCCCCCCCATAGGGCGAAGGTGAAAAAGCTCCCGTAGGGCGAGGGTTAACTGGCCTGGGACAACATCCATACATAGTTTGGGTGAAGTATGCAATGTCTTGGGGGAATTGTGGGTGGCATGTCTCAAATACAAAAGCTTTTCCTAATTTGAGGCAGCCCCAGGTATCTTCCAGTCTACCAAACCATACCAATTACACTATACAATAATTAGGGAAGAAATTGACTCATTTGGGGCAGCTTTTGCTGACCTAAACTAACCCCAGAGCCAGGGGCGTCGCTGACGAGGGGGGGGGGGGGGGGGGGGGGGTCGCGACCCCTCCCCCCACACACTTTTGATAACCTTGGGGGGGGGGGGGGGGTGGACCCCCCCCCCTTTATGGCGGCCGACCCTTCCCCCTCAAACACACTTTTATGGCGGAAGCTGATTCTAGTTTGCATGTAATTCCTATTAAAATTAAGATTGGATTATGAAAAAATAAGACGTGGCAGGGGCGTAGCTTCTCCAGAAAAGTTTGGGGGGGGGACTGAGCTGGGAAAATCGCTAAACCTTATTTGTAACAGGCTCCTGGCTACCCCTTTTTGTAACAGGGGGGGGGGCGGATTCCGCCCCCCGGAGATCTCGAGATCTACCCGTCCGATTTTCAAAAATTAAACGGTGTTTGGTTCCCTCAACATGATCTACATTTCTAAATAATAAAACAAATCTAAATTTTTGATAGGGGGCAACAGGGGGGCAAAAACTACAAATTTTAGTGGTATTTTTGATCCAACATAGCTGTCATGTTTATGAACCGATTTTAACAAAGCTAATAGGAATCGATAGAAATTGAATTGTAAATTGATATATGACGGTGACGTTTGAAAATGCAAAAATCATAGGCGTGTGCAGGTCACTCAATATGGGGGTGAAGTAAATGCGTAATAAAATCATTTTTTGATGTTTTTTTTTGATAAATGAAATGGTATGTGATTGTGACATTAGACAAAACAGTTATAAATAATATTTTGTTTTGCCATAGGCGGTACCAGGTTAGTGAAAAAGGGAGGTCAAATTGGAAAACAATATTAACCGCAGACAAGTTGCTACCCAGCACTATAAATATGTTACTGATCGTAGATAGTTCCTTTTCGCATGTTGTACTTCATCATAGGCGTATCCAGGATACAAACTGGGGCGGCGCAAGACCTTTTGATGAGTATATTATCCGCTATTATGATACTAACTAGTCAACAGTGACTATTTCACTTACAACTTCAATTAACATTGCTTACCCCTTTTCACCCTACCTGGACTCGCCTATTATCTTATAATCGTTCGTAGAGTACCTTGTGGTGCGTTTTTCATCCGAAAACAGCAGTATGTTATGTCATTGTACGCCCATGCCTCTTAGTTTCCTTGCAAAAATATGACCCCCTTTCTTCCATTCCTGAGCGCGCCTCTGCAAAAAAAATGACTTTATTCCCTTTTATGGCCTCATATGTGCATATATCATTATAAGGTAACCATCTATTGCGCCGTTATCGCTGGCATATCGTCATCACCATGCCAGTCACCCCCCCTTTGCATGTGCCTGAACACGCCCCTGAAACTCTATATGTAAAAAATTATGCAAATAATGGAAGCAGAAGCTATCTTTTACATCTTGATAGCTATAAATGTCCCTTACATTGCTATATTGGCTTCCCGCCAAACATTGAATACTTCCTGGAAACCCCCCTTTTTCAAGCCCCTGAAACCGCCTCTGCCATGCAATTTTTATGGTATTTCATTAACATCAACTAATTTGCACTTGTTGCAATCACCGTAAACCGATGTAACCCCTTCATACTTGAGGCAGTTACGAAGAAACCGTGAAGATCGCATTTCCGAATTATCGCCAAATGTCGCCTCCGAACCCACCCAAAACTGTGCCCTGGAACCGCCTCTGTTCAGGTTAAGAACACAAAATTTTGACTCCAAATGTGTTATTCAATTCTATGAAAAGTCCCAAAATTTCATGGGCCTGCTCCCAGCCGTTCTGGAGATATCTGCGAAAAACATGAGGGGGGGGGGGTGGAATCCGCCCCCCCCCCCTTGTTACAAATAGGGTTAAAGTACCATCAAAACCCACCAAAATACGGATTTCTCTCCGGATTTAACCCACTTCCTCGTCCAAGTTGGGGTGTCTGCAACCAATTGCGTGTGTGTGTGTGTATGTGTGTGTGTGTGTGTGTGTGTGTGGGGGGTCTGAAACCCCCTCAAACCTTTTAGAGCGTTTTTGTTGTGTGCCTCTCGTCATGGTGGTGACAGACGCTGAGAGTGGCGGCGAGGACAGTGTTTTTGCCGATGCGACATCGCAGACTGAGTATGGTGCCGCGACTGCCGGCCGTAGAAAACGCCAGAAAACGCCTTTTTAGGGCGTTGTCGGTATATTTTGTAGAAGGAGCTAACACAACCCAAAATTGCCAGATTTGCTCCTGAATTTAATATTCAAAGCAAACTAACGGGAAATATTGCATTGGAAGAGCATTTACTTTTTCATGAATTCATAAAATTGCGATTGATACCAAAAATCACCGGGAAAAGACGTGTTCTTATGAGCTATAGACCCAATCGCCCCAAACGCCCCAATCGCCCCAATCGCCCCGACCGCAAAATCCTTCGTGAAAACGGCTATTAGCCGTTTTCACGATGGATTTTGCGTTTGGGGTGATTGGGGCGTTTGGGGCGTTTGGGGCGTTTGGGGCGATTGGGGCGATTGGGGCGTTTGGGATAGATGGGGGGGGGGCAGTGTTAAGACCTATTGCCACGTGACACGGTGTTTGGTCCAAAACTCCAAAACTCCAAAATCCAAAATTCCAAAATTCCAAAATTCCAAATTCCGAATAGTTTTTATTCCAATGGTGCACCAAGCCGTCGATACAACCAACCTCGGTTATTCGGATATTCGGATACAACCATCTAAGATTATTCGGATATGCGCGGGGGCAATACTATGGCCATCGCCGGTCCGAAGTTGGTTGTACATTTGTTAAAAAAAAAATGCGTACTTTTTTGTATTTTGGAATTATGGAGTTTTGGAGTTTGGAGTTTGGGAGTTTTGGAGTTTTGAGTTTTGGAGCTTTGGAGTTTTGAAGTTTTGGAGTTTTGGAGGTTTTGGAGTTTTGGAGTTTTGGAGTTTAGGAGTTTTGGAGTTTTTGGAGTTTTGGAGTTTAGGAGTTTGGAGTTTTGGAGTTTTGGGAGTTTTGGAGTTTTGGAGTTTTGGAGTTGGACCAAACACCGTGTCACGTGCCATAGCTGGCCCCAAACTCCAAACGCCCCAATCACCCCTAATATGAAGGGAAATGCATATTGTATCCAATACGCATTCCCTCACCTTTTGCTATTGTGGCGCAGTGCCAATCACCCCAAACGCCCCAAACGCCCCAAATGCAAAATCCTTCGTGAAAACGGCTAGTGTGCAATAGTTTCCATTTCCAAGCTATCATATGCATGACGTCATAATTGTCATGAAGTTTGTGATGGCCATGAAGAAGAAAAGAAAAACATGCCCCTTTTTCGACGGATATCTATTGTCCAAACATGTATTATTTGTACATATTTTTCTTCAGCTCGAAATACCCCTATAGACAAATTTCAAGACAACTTCGAAGGTGACCTTTAAGTAAATACATATTGATTATAGGAGGTTGGACTCGTATCCCCCCCCCCCCCCATCGACACATCACCGCGCAGCTCAAGTCGTCCAGACAGATAAGCGAGGCTTGAAGACCTCCGTGCGATCCGCTGCAAGGCGATCTGGCAAGCCAGACCGCGCCTGTCGTACTGAGGTTAACCCTCGCCCTACGGGGGGGGGGGGGGGGGGGGCGCCTGACAGGCCCCCTGAGGTTTTATTAAATAACTTTTTACACATGCGGTGCATCTTGCTGAAATTTTTTTCTAGCTGAGTTTACAACAATTATACGTATGTTGTAAAACATTAATTGCAATTGGGTTAAGTAGTTGGGAGATTATCATGTTTTGATGACGTCATGCCGGTAAAAAAAATGAGAAATATTAGAAAAATCGTAAAAAGAGAGTTTTTAAAGTAAATTGCAAACAAAATTCACCAAAGATACAAAATAGCATTCTCTTTAAAATGACAATCTCGGATTTTCAAAATTTTGGGTTTTTGACCCCCTAAAATAAAAAAAAGAGTTTTTGTTTTAAATCCCCACAAAATCAAAATTTCAAAGATGTTAGAAAAACCGGAATATATGTGAGAGAAGTATGGGAAAATGCCCATACCAAATTCACAGCAATATCATTATTTTTGACTGAGTGATGGCTCCCTAAGTGTAAGTAAGAAACTGATGACGCATTAAACACAACTTTTTTTGACTTTTTTTTAGAAGATTCGAACAAATAATTACCTTTTCTGTGTTTCTGAGCCAAAACTGGTCTAGGAACATGCCTTTTTATTTACATTTATCAATTTCTAATTTTTGAGGTTTTCTGAAGAGCAAAATCGCTGTTCTGGACGTGGTAAATCCGAGGTGACTTGACCTTGACCTGGAAGGTCATCCGTTGACCTGAAACCTAATAAAAAATCGCATACTGTTAGATGCCTCTCATGACAGGCAACATGCTGGTTCTTACCGCATTTCTCTAAGTTGCTTGGTTTGTAAGTTTAAGTTAACAGGGGGGCTGTCAGCCCCCCCCCCCCTCCGCAGGGCGAGGTTAAAGGGAAATAATGACCTTTTTCCACAAAAATGGAGTTAGCACTTGCAATCGCCAGACGAGACCAAAATATATTGTAAACTCATCACATTTTGCATGAAAACTTTCCTACCGAAAGATATTTCAAGTTAAAGTTGATAAGCGTTCCACACTTTTAACGACCGGTACCTGCAAGTACTTTTGGTCCTCATCAAACTGCGGGCTTTTCCCGTATTGTTTTTTTACGCAATGGAGTGGAAAATATATTGTGCGTTCTGCTTGTTGTGATTATATGCCCGGCGATCTTCTAAAACTAACAGCGATTGGAAAAAGTGGCAATAAAATCGGAAGCTCATCGATGCACATCAACGCGGCATAGTCAGTGGTTGTGACCCTCAATTTTTGTATAAAAAATGATTCATTTGTTTTCAACATTAGGAGTATTGTATAATTTGTCTGTGGCTGTATATAACACTATGCTGTATATTATCATGAAAAATAATAATTTTTCACCAAAAAACTAACAAACAATAACACAAAACTGGCAATTAAATCGGAAGCTCATCGATGCACATCGGACGGTGACCTATTTAGCGTCGGCGATTTGTTTACAAAGTCATTGTCATGCTTCTCGCCGCACTTAACCATTGTGGCGAGTTATCCTGATTAGTATACCCAAGTCCCGTAGCAGGCTTTGTTAATGACGTCACTGGTGCCATTCTTGTGTAGCATTGCAAAATATATCTGATTTTGAGTGAAAGCTAATTAAAGACTTATTCAAATTATTGTTTTTAAGTTTGAATTTTCTTGTTAATCATTATTAAAGGTATTTTATCACTGTATTTCATAGTAGTTGACACTTCAGAAACTTGTGACGTAATAATATTGTATCCAATATGCATTTCCCTCACCTTTTGCTATTGTGGCGCAGTGCCGAGTGCTTTGCGAATACTAGCTTGCCTGGGGTTAAATTTATTCCGCCCTTATAGAGTTGGTATAGTTTGCATGTTGTTGTTATTCATGACTTATACTGATAGTCAGTCATGCATCACGGATGCTTCACGGATTGCTTCACGGATCAGAGTGCTGCTCGAACGCACGCTAGTAGCGCATTCGTTCTCCATGGCAACCAGGCGTGAGCCAATGAAAAGCCAGAACGTTTTCCTTTCTGGCTTTTGATTGGCTGACTCCTGGTTGCCATGGAGAACTAAAGCGCCACTAGCGCTACTAGCGTGTGTCCGAGCAGCGCTCAGTTTGATCGGAAACGTCACAGAGCCTCCAAAAATGCCGCACTTGATGTAAACAATGGTAGGGAAGGACGAATTTGTCAATGACCTTCATGAAGTACACAAGGTACTTGTTTTGTATTTTTTCCAAACTTACAACTTTGAATTTGGGAATAATTGTATTTAATTCTTAAATTTAAATAAAATAATTGTAAAACCATAACGGTAGTCTAAGAAATTGTTGCTAACAAAATCAAAAGATCATTATTTCCCTTTAAAGGGAAATAATGACCTTTTGATTTTGTTAGCAACAATTTCTTAGGCTACCGCTATGGTTTTAAAATTATTTTATTTAAATTTAAGAATTAAATAAAATTATTCCCAAATTCGAAGTTGTAAGTTTGGGAAAAATACAAAACAAGTACCTTGTGTACTTCATGAAGGTCATTGACAAATTCGCCCTTCCCTACCATTGTTTACATCGATTGCGGCATTTTTGGAGGCTCTGTGACATTTCCGATCAAACTGAGCGCTGCTCGGACACACGCTAGTAGCGCCTTCGTTCTCCATGGCAACCAGGCGTCAGCCAATCAAAAGCCAGAAAGGGAATACGTTCTGGCTTTTCATTGGCTCACGCCTGGTTGCCATGGAAAACGAAAGCGCTACTAGCAACAACTCGCCACAATGGTTAAGTGCGCCGAGAAGCATGACAATGCTTTGTAAACAAATCGCCGACGCTAAATAGGTCGCCGTCGATGTGCATCGATGAGCTTCCGATTTAATTGCCAGTTTTGTGTTATTGTTTGTTAGTTTTTTGGGGAAAAATTATTATTTTTCATGATAATATAAAGCATAGTGTTGTGTACAGCCACAGACAAATTATACAATACTCCTAATGTTGAAAACAAATGAATTTATTTTCCAAAATTGAGGGTCGCAACCACTAACTATGCCGCCGTTGATGTGCATCGATGAGCTTCCGATTTTATTGCCACTTTTTCCAATCGCTGTTAGTTTTAGAAGATCGCCGGGCATATAATCACAACAAGCAGAACGCACAATATATTTTCCACTCCATTACGTAAAAAAACAATACGGGAAAAGCCCGCAGTTTGATGAGGACCAAAAGTACTTGCAAGTACCGGTCGTTAAAAGTGTGGAACGCTTATCAACTTTAACGTGAAATATCTTTCGGTAGGAAAGTTTTCATGCAAAATGTGATGAATTTACAATATATTTTGGTCTCGTCTGGCGATTTCAAGTGCTAACTCCATTTTTGTGGAAAAAGGTCATTATTTCCCTTTAACCCTATTCCCTGCGGGCGGCTAGAATTACGTTAACCTGCGGGGGGGGGGGCAGATTCTGCCCCCCCCCCCCCCGGAGATCTCAAGAACCGCTCGGTCGATTTCGATGGGAAAAACGCCATTCGATTCGTCATGACAATATCTCTCTTTCTGGATCCCAAAATTTTTGTTTTGTTCAGAAATGGGGGCCAAGAGGCAAAACATCCAACAATTTTAGGTGTTTTTTGAAAGGTCATTGCGGCCATGTGGCTCGACCGATTTTCATGCTCCAAACGTTTTTGTGCATCAAATGTACTGGTCTTAAATATTTGTAAAGACAAAAAAAAAATAGTCGTATTCAGGGAATGTAAAATAGGGGGGATTTTCTGAAAAAATATGTGCTGTTCGTGATTATTTGGGACGACATGAACGTCTCATGTGGGCATTATATGCTGTAATTTGTTGAATTTGATATATTGCGCATAGGCGGATCCGGGAAAAAACATGGTGGCACCCTGCGCGTAACGCTTTTAACCCGCGCCGTGCCGGGGGGGGGGTGTTTAGACACCCCCTCAGGTTTTTCGAGGATAGCGAAAAAACGGCCGCGCAGCGCCGCCGTTTTTGACACAGCTGTTCGGGCATCAATTGCACACATTATGTAAAAAAAAAATCGGGTCATCTCAGGTCAGGTCACCAGACCAGGTCACGTGACCCCACCTCCAAAAAACTTGTGGTCGTTCCACAGTCACAGTTTTTAGATGATCGGTTTTATACTTACAGGATTTTATAAGGTCATATGTATCTACAATTTGTTTATCTTGAATTTGTATATCAGCGACCTAAGGTCGGGTCAATTTCGTGACCTCCCCATTATAAGTCAATGGGGAAATATTAAAATGCTTCCTTTTCCAAAGATACCCAAGATATCAGTCTAATTCCTTCTGGATCATGTTATTATAGGCCATTCTTGATGAACTAGGTGCCATTTTTGTTCACTGACCCCTACAGGGTCAGCCGAGGTCATCCGAGGTCACCAACAGTTGTATGTCAATAACTCTCGACATAATGACGATATAAAAGTGAAACCGACACCAATGTGTTTGTCTCGTCGAGGTACATCTTCCAATATGCAACATGACCTACTTGGGTCACCACATGACCATGACCTTAGGTCAAACTGTTAAGTTAACTTAAGAAGGTCACCTTATGTATCATTAAAAGCGCCTTGATAAGATAAACACAATGGCGTAAAGAGTTTTACGTTATCTTTATTAAGTAAAAAGTTAATAGCAAAAAACGATTTAGAAAAAAATGCATTTTTTTCTTTTTGACCTCTGGAGCCTCAAATATTGACCTGAGATCAAATCTGAGGACACCTTAGCGTTTACAAATTTCACTGGCTGGCGTTTGCTTTTTTCCGTTTCTTTCTAACTATCATCGTTTCTGAGATATATGGGAATTTCTGGAGCAATGTCCTAAAACAGGAAAATTTTACCTTTGATGACCTCTGGTGACCTCAATATTGGCTTGAGGAAAAAATATCCTAGTACTTTCGAATGTGCTTCTCGAGAGCTTTGGAACACGCGTTTCTGCGTCTTTCTAGCCCTTTTAGTTTTCGAGTTGGAGGGGGGTGTCTAAACACCCCCCCGGCACGGCGAAGTTGGCGCCGAGCACCGGCACGGCGCGGGTTAACATCTTACTAATTTGAAGTTGGACCTAATTTGAGAGTGGGTATCGCCTCCCAATTTTTTTCCTGAGTGCGCCTCTGCTTCGAATATATGTACAATCCCAGTATCTATGATGCATATTGCATTGAAATTGTTTCTGACGCATGTATTGCATTGCAAACCACGAAGGAAGTATGCGCCGCAAAACCGCATTCGTAACACCCTCCCCAAAACAGGAGCATGGAACCGCCTCTGCTGGACCTATTTTTTCAAAATTTTGACACAACATACACCATTTAATTTTGGGAAAAGTCACAAAGTTTCAGGACGCTAGGCGTAACGGTTTAGAAGTGGCAAGTAAAAAACACCGGTGGGGCAGAATCTGCCCCCGCAGGGACCTGGCTGGCGGCGACGGTGCTGACTTCGGCGAACTACTTATTCATTGCGTCGGCGTCGGCGCTGGGAATGATCGGACAGGTCAATTGGATGCGACAATGGGCGGCACCCTGCGCCACATGGGACCTTGGCCAGCGTTGCGCCCCCGCCCCTGGCTGCGTACTGCGTCACCAGGGCCCAATCTTATCAAGAGCACAGTCTTACTAAATGCCGTGAGGGCGGCATGTCGTACTTGGGCCGCCGTATTTATGCATGCACGGCACTGTCACGGCACCGACAGCCAGTCAGCAATAGCAGCATTTGCCGGCTCGGATTGGTTCATTGGCTGCTGTTGACGTTTATGAACATTCGACTACACCTTTGTCGGCTCAAAATTAAAATAAGTCGAGTTCAAATTTGAATAACGCACATTCAAATCCGAATATGCCAAGTTCAAATAAGAATACTTCAATTTCAAATCAGAATAAGACAAATTCAAATTGAATCATGTCAAATTCAATTTAGACTTTGCGAAGTTCAAATTAGAACAAATAAAAAGCAAATTAGAATAAGTCAATTTTAAGTTAAAAGATTTACATAATTAATTTAATTCACTCGCGATTGTCACCAAATTCGTGGGAATATGCCTATCCAGAGGTTAATTGTCCGGGTAGCGGCTAAACAGTGAGCATGCTGTGCGGACCACGGTGTTGATGGTTGGCGACAACATATATTCAATGTTTACAGGGGCGTCGCCACGGATTTCTTTTACTAGTTTTTTTTTAGTTTTACTAATTCAGAAGAAAAAAAAATCAGGCAAGTCTACTTTCTTGGGGGTGGGGACGTCCCCCTGATTTTTGAACTGGGTGGGGACGAGTCCCCCCCGTCCCCCCACCGGAGACGCCCATGAATGTTTAGGCTTTGATGTTGTGCTACGAAGTGTTGGTTTTGTTCAACATGAATTATAATGTGGTTAAATATACATTATGTAAACATAAAACCTTGTATGCAAATAAAGCCACTTCGTGCCATGCTTTCCAGAGATGCGATATGCTCAAGGAGTGTGCTCTGCTCCTTCTTGAACGTAAATGACAGAAATTCAAAATAAATACAAATCGAACTTCAAATGCAAACACAAATTTTAAAAAAAAATGCAGTTTTGAATAGGACAAAATATCCGGTACCTCCGCTCTCCACAATGAACCTGCCCCATCCCCCACCTGTGACCGTGTGAGAGGCCAACATATCAGCAATGGACCTGCGCCATCCCCCACCAGTGACCGTGTGAGAGGCCAACATATCAGCAATGGAGCTGCGCCATCCCCCACCTGTGACCGTGTGAGAGGCCAACATATCAGCAATGGACCTGCACCATCCCCCACCTGTGACTGTGTGAGAGGCCAACATATCAGCAATGGAGCTGTGCCATCCCCCACCTGTGACCGTGTGAGAGGCCAACATATCAGCTGGCATGTCTGTTTATTCGCTATGTTGGGGACCGTAACTTTCGCGAAATGAAATACAGCGTGTCACAGTGAACCAGGGGCAGAGGCGCATTTAGGGGGGTCACTGCACCATGCCCCCCCCCCCCCATTGGGCGCCGAAGGCACCCTCATGCACCGAAGGCGCCTTCGGTTCATGAAATGCGCCTCACATTCGGCGCGCTACGGCGAGGCGCGTAACGGCTGAATATGAGGCGCGTTCCACTGAATGTAAGGCGCTCCGATACACCTCTGAAGGCGCCCTCCTACATACTTTCAAAGCGCCCTCCCAAATACTTCCAGAGGCGCCCTCCGATACACCTCTAAAAGCGCCCTCCCACATACCTTCAAAGCGCCCTCCCAAATACTTCCAGAGGCGCCCTCCGATACACCTCTAAAATCGCCCTCCCACATACCTTCAAAGCGCCCTCCCAAATACTTCCAGAGGCGCCCTCCGATACACCTCTAAAAGCGCCCTCCCACATACCTTCAAAGCGCCCTCCCAAATACTTCCAGAGGCGCCCTCCGATACACCTCTAAAAGCGCCCTCCTACATACCTTCAAAGCGCCCTCCCAAATACTTCCAGAGGCGCCCTCCGATACACCTCTAAAAGCGCCCTCCCACATACCTTCAAAGTGCCCTCCCAAATACTTCCAGAGGCGCCCTCCGATGCACCTCTGAAGGCGCCCTCCCACATACCTTCAAAGCGCCCTCCCAAATACTTCCAGAGGCGCGCTCCGATACACCTCTGAAGGCGCCCTCCCACATACCTTCAAAGCGCCCTCCCAAATACTTCCAGAGGCGCCCTCCGATGCACCTCTAAAAGCGCCCTCCCACATACCTTCAAAGCGCCCTCCCAAATACTTCCAGAGGCGCGCTCCGATACACCTCTAAAAGCGCCCTCCCACATACCTTCAAAGCGCCCTCCCAAATACTTCCAGAGGCGCGCTCCGATACACCTGAAGGCGCCCTCATTCCTACATAGATCCAAAGGCGACCTCCAATACACCTCTGAAAACGCTTTCCCACATGCCTTCAAAGGCGCCCTTTCAAACACTTCTGAAGGCGCCCTCCCATATACCTGCCAAGGTGCCCTACGATACAAATCTGGAGATGCCCTCCTATATAACTCCAAAGGCGCCCACAGATGCACCTTGAAAGACGCCCTCCCACATACCTACAGGCTCCAATGGCGCCCTCCGATACATCTCCGATGGCGCCCTCTCACATACCTTCAAAGGCGCCCTCAAATACATTTTCGGAGGCGTCCTCCAATACAAATCTGAAGGCGCCCTCCGATGCACCTCTGAAGGCACCCTCCCACATACCCCCAAAGGCGCCCACCGATACGTTACACCTCTGAAGGCGCCCTCCCACAAAGTCCAAAAGCACCCTCAGATACATGTCTCCGAGGCCCGAGGGCACCCTCCCTACATACTTCCAAAGGCACCCTTCGCTGAATGTGAGGCGGGGTCGCCTCTGGTCTCACAGAGGGCGCCTCCGGAGCTATTTGGGAGGGCGCCCTCGGAGATGTATCGGAGGGCGCCTTCGGAGGTATGTGGGAGGGCGTCTTCAGAGGTAAATCGGAGGGCGCCTTTAGAAGCTTGTGGGAGGGCTCATTCAGAAGTGTATCGGATGCGCTTTTGAAGGTATGTGGGAGGGCACCTTCAGTTGTGTATCGGAGGGCGCCCTTGGAGGTATGTGGGAGGGCGATATCAAAGTTGTATCGGAGGTCACCTTTGGAGCTGTGTGGGATGGCACCTTCAGAGGTGCATCAGAGGGCGTCTTCGGAGGTATGTGGGAGCCGGGAGGGCGCCCTCGGTAATGTATCGGAGCACCCCCCCCCCCCCCCCCGCTCAACAACACCTTTCGCTGACGGCGCCCTCGTGTGGGGTTTGGCGCCCTCTTGAGGGCTTCTCCCCCCCCCCCCCTCCGCCCTTTGACGGATTTCTAAATACGCCACTGACCAGGGGTGGATATCCCGGGGGCGTCGGGGTCTGACCCCACCCCACATCCTATGCCGACCGCAATTTTGTCATTTTGACATGGGGGGCCATCTCTGGTGTTTGGAGCCCCCCCCCCCACCCAGGGAAGCCCCTCTGAAGTATGGGATCTCCATCCCTACAGTGTATGGGGGTGCACTATACGCTATATGTATTAGCCATTCAATAAATTAACCCGCGCGGCGCTGGGGGGGTAAATTTTACCCCCCTCCGGATTTTCTCCATAACTTAAAAACTATAACAGATATTGAAATGAAACTTTCTGTACCTTATGGTACATCAATTCTACCATCTTGAATTACAATTTTTTGAAATTCGTGAAAATTTTGAAGAGATAATGACGTTTTAGTGACGTCATGTCATGTCATTTTGGTGAAAAAACGTTAAATGTTGAAAAATCGTAGAAAATAGCGTGTTGATGCAAATCGCAAATAAAAGGCGTCAAAAGAAAGCAAATAACATTGTCTTTAACATGGCTATCTCAGATGTTCAAAATTTTGGGTTTTTGACCCCCAAAAATGCAAAAAACTGATTTTTGGGGAAGAATTTCCACAAAAGTTTTTTGTTTGAAGATTTTCAAAAAAACGGAAGATATATTAGAGAACTGAGTATGAACGATGTTCAAACCAAATTTCAAAGCAATTTCTTTATTTTTGACTGACTTATGGCTCTCTAAGAATAAGTAACTCATGACGTCATTTTTTTAAATTGCGTTTTTTGCCTTTTACTGACCAGATACAGACAAATAAATGCCACCACTGTATTTCGAAGACAAAACTAGTCTAGAAACATGCAATGTTTATTTAGATTAATCAATTTCAAATTTTGACCTTATTGTGACCTGACCTTGACCTGAGGGCGATTATATGGTGTCAAGCTGTGAAAATGGCTGCTTCTATCGAATTATACGTGTAAAATAACCCATACAACATGTGTCGCATGGCTTTCGTAGACCTGTGACCTTTTGTGACCTGACCTTGACCTTGACCTTTGCTTAATATTTCACTTTTACTTATGCGGGAGATGCATTATACATTTGGGAGCACTTTGTGAGATAATAGTTGCAATACAAGGCTTTGGATGGAAAGTATAGCCCAAAAACCCAAATACTTACATTTTGACACTTGACCTGACCGTGACCTGACATGTGACCTTATGTTAATATTTTCGGGCATGCGTTAGATTCTTCTCACTGAGAGCTTTCGATCCCCGCCTTGCGCATCTCACTGCGGTTATTGGTTCGGAAGATACGATGGAGGTAAAATTTACCCCCCCAGCGCCGCACGTTCGGATGGAGACCCCAGCGCCGCGCGGGTTAAACCATTAATTTGAAATTGATTTATTCTAATTTGATTTTGACTTATTATAATTTGAATTTCGCAAAGTCTAATTTGAATTTGGCATAATTCAATTTGAATTTGACTTATTCTTATTTTAAATTGAGGTATTCTAATTTGAACTTGGCATATTCTGATTTGAATTTGAGTTATTCTAATTTAAACTCGACTTATTTTAATATGAGCCGATAAGGTAGCATTTATGTAGTAAGCCATACAAATATGTATGGGCGCGGAAAAAGTAAATTATAATGTCCGTTATTTGGCTCCAATTAATATTTTTCCTCTGAATGGAGTGAATTAATGCCAAATCACATTGTTAAGAAGAAGCACGCAATGTCATCTTGACGACATCTGTACGCGCGTGACGTATAATTTCACTAATAATATTGCTGAGGAAGTTTATAGACGATTTTAGCAACAAACTCGATATATCTCTCAAAGTTCATTCGTACAATGAAAATAATAAGGTACTGAAACAGCATGTTCTTGTCCAGCGCTATATGTTCAATTTTATAATACTTATTCCACAATCCCTACGTCATCGTTATGTCATAATCATACGTCAAATCAGCCAATCAGCGATAAGAGTCACGATGGATACTCGTTCCGGTTTCTAGGATTCCGGTAAGCCAATTTTAATGAATTGAGGGCTTTCTATGAAGATGTGCAAGCTTCTCAAGATAATTTTCGAGCATGGAGAACAGCTTTTCTATCTCAACTTAA
>JAXIVJ010002365.1:0-42500 GCA_036785665.1 Chirona hameri
GCAAGTAAATGTGCCCACTCTGACCTCCATAGGGCTCAGTCTGACTTCTAAGAGGGCCCATTCTGACCTCCAGAGGCCCATTCTGGCTTGAAGAGAGCCAATTCTGGTTTGTAGAGGCCCATTCTGGTATGTGAAAGGCATATTTTGAACTAAAAGGGTCTAGTCTGGCCTACATTTCAAAACTTATACATTTCTTCAAGGTCAAAAGGGCCTACCAAGGCTTGAGGGGGCCCACCAAGGCCTGAGGGGTCTACCAAGGTCTGGGGACCCAGTTTGCTACGTGGCTCCGCCGTGACCGAATCCTGGATCCGCCACTGCAGTGGTGATGCGCGGCGGCGGCAGCGGCGGCGGCGGCGGCGGCGGCGGCGGCAGCGGCGGCAGCGGCGCTGCTCAGGCGGTAGAGGGCGCCCCGTTCCGGCCAGCCTGCAACGGGGTCCCACTGTCCGGCGGCCGTCCCGGCCGGCTGCCCGACCGCCGCCCGGCCGACGGGCTGGCCGCTCCAGCTAATTCGGGCCGCTTCGGCCGTAATTAAAGTCTGATTTAATAATAATCAGCGGCGTTAGTCAGCGGAACTGGCGTCAGTGACAAATGTACCGGCGTAATTGCCGCATGTTTACCCAGAAATAATCAGGCCGAGCCAATAGGGCCGAGTGCCGCCCGTGCACACACACTATTGTGGTCATTGTCAGCTGCGCCGTGCCGCCGGTGCCGTGCGCCGACGGCCGTCTGCGTGACGCCACCAGTACTCGATGTATTTACCACCGGTATGTCGACATGTCGAGCGACTAATGAACGCCGCTCCCGGCCGGAGGGGCCCGCTGAATAATGCTGCGTGCGGATGGCCGTAATAAAAGCAAACGTCGCGGGACGAGCATCGATTGATAATGGCAGCAGGTGCACGCGCGTGCGGGCAGAGTAGCGCCGCGGAGCATCGCCCGCGGCTATCCGCGACCTTGGCCGGGTCGCGGGGTTTGGTGACGTCACTGGAAGACGCGGCCAGTCAGAAGGAAGCCTCGGGTGGTCTCCGTCTGAAGACGGTGCTTGGTCTGACGAAGCGCAGGCCGCCACCCATGGCCCCAACAAAGGCGGCACCGCCGCCAGCAAAAACAGCCCAGCCGTGAAAGCCACTCTAAGTTATATAGTCATTACGCTCATCACGGTATCTGGCCGAGATGTTATAAATTCATTTTCTTTTCAATTATCTACCTGGGGTCCGCGTAATTATCTATTCACACCGGTCATTTGGCTTATGTGCGCTATCTCGGGCGATACGAGCACAAGAACGGGAAACTACCTAATGATGCCCGATAATGTATCGGATACGGGGTTAATTGTCCCCTCCCCTCCCTCCCCGTCCCGTCTCCTCCCAGGTGAGCACAAGAGGCTTTGGCGAAGCGATCCGACCCGAGTCGCTACTTCTCCTCCTGTTTACATAGCACACAAGGACACCACAACTAAAACTAGTACAGAGAAAAGACACATAAACTCAGCTCAGAATGTGAAATTGTGGAGCGACGTTTTTCGACGAAAGTGTCTGCCAGCACATGTCAGCAGTGTCTGCCAGTGTCTGCAGTGTCTGACAGCAGTGTCTGCCAGACTGGTGACAACGCCAGGTCACCGATAACGATGACAACATCACCGTTCGGTGACAGTGACGTCACCGTTCGGGACAGCGGCGGCGGCTGGTGACCTCCAGAAGCACCGCCTCTATCTGCCGCCGCCTCCTCTATCGCTGTTTGCGCGAGGTTTGGTCCGGCCAATAGCTGTAACAACGCCGATAGCCGCCGCCGCCGCTCATAATAAAATGCAAACTGAAATCCTTCAACTGCAGCGCTATCTTAATTAGAGGCGTCGCCGCTGCAATTTGACGATAAACGGAGCGCGCGCGTAGGCCCGGCACGCGGACCTAGAGCGACACCGCGAGCAGGTCCGCATACAGGGTGTCCACACATGTGTGAGGTTTCTTGTACGGTGGGGACAATGCCACACAAACTTTGTATTTATCCAACCAACTTATGCCAAGTTTGAACGCATTTTAGTGTCAAAACAAACATGTACAGCCTTTATCCAATAAACCTGACATTGTGTCCCGCCACCTGCTTTCAAAAAGCTCCTGCCTCAAATATCCTTAAAATGCCCTCAAATGCCTATCCGCCGGAAGTAAGACAGTGGAATAATTCGGACCCATGGAAACAGCGTCCCCGCCCTCGTGGCGCGGAGTGGGACGGCAAAGTGGCCAGATTGCGTGCCCACCGTGAAAGGCCGCGCTTTTTATGCGCCCTCCTCCACACAAAGTGTCCAAATTGTACTCTAATTACGCTTTGTTTGTGTCGAGTGACGCTCTCCGCGCAGAGGGTTGTGTTTCGCTCCAACCGGCCTAATTGGTCGGCAAATTATGACGTTTGCTGTATGCTGTCGACTCTGGGGCCGGGTGAGGTGCGTGCCCGCATTGTCCGACGGGCCTGCCTAAAAAAGGTTTAGACGCATTTGAAAATGATGGGCTTTTGTTCCGTGTTGCGCGTCCACTCTGGGCTAGCGGAAGCAGCCCAGTGTTCCAGAATTTGATGTTAGTATGAATTTGACACCGGAAACAAACGCTACTGACTAAAAAGCCAAAGCTCGGTTGCGCTGGTTTCGGCGCGGGAGAGCGGTGATTACCACGAGAACAGCTTGTTCTCCGCTGATGAAATAACACGTCTTCCCACGATCACCATGTGAATGGCAGTGCGGATCGGGTTTCGTTTGACATCCACAAATCAAGTACTCATATATTTCCTGAGTCGTGTTATCTAAATTGAATCCATGGGAATGGTTCGGTCAGCCGTTGGTTCTCTGGGTGGGCTTTTTCCAACTGGAACTCAGCTGCCAGACGCGTCAGGTGATCAGTGTACCAATTAGCAACCCAAATGGCAGATCCGTCTTGCTAATAGACAAATTAAATCCATCCATTTACGTCATAACTTTCGGTGAAACAACCACGATGTATTTTACCGACATACTGATATTTTAACCGCTGATAGAAACACGTAACAACTCGTAAACATGAACCGGTGAGAGGGATATGCCTCAATAACATTTCAAAACTGGTCGATTTACCTGTCTCTGTCTATATGACATAGAACAGGTAACATGCAAACGAATGGTCAAGAGAAACATCGCGACTAGGACACATAGTATCGGACGGTCAAAATAATCAACAATGTTGATCGCTATAAAAATGGAAATAACTGAAAAGTCAAGGTATATGATGTTCTGAATCTCGTCGGCTTTTACCATCGTAGTTCGCAAACTAATCGGGCCGTTGCTGTCTTAGTCGAACAAAAACTGCATCCCTACTATGAAACGAGGATGGCCTACGGAACGGAGTAAATGACTCCGAATTTGACAGTTCACTGGGTTCTCCTGTTCTGGTTCCCATCGGTTGACCTCAAACCTCCACGCCATACGACCGTATCAGTACAGAAAGAAGTCTTCCGCAGTAAAGCGGCTTCACATGGTATCACAAGTACCGCAATCGTGATACATGGGAACAGCCCCCTGGAGTCCTCAGTCGCCAAACACTATAGAGCCCGTTCACCTCCATCAGCACTCCCATTACGTTGACCGCCGAACATTTAGGCCAACAGAAGTCCTCGATCGGCCGATCTCGGATGAGGCGCCGGTGTTTTATGTGTCGTTTGCTGTCGACAGTGTTGCATGCAGGGACGACAAGCCTTTACTTTCATCGCGCCCACTGGCACAGGAAAAATGCACACTAATGGGTCCGTAACAAGTTGTGATGCGCCATGCAAGTGACAGCGCTAATCACAGACGCTCAAACAGGGAAGACCCTGGCCATTTTTGCACCGCCAACAGGAGCCGAAAACAGCATTCACAAATTAGCGCTTTCGATTTTTCCCTCCGGTTAGGGCGTTGCGAACGGCATGGCTACTGGCTACCATCGTCACCACTTTTGTGATCACTTGGTAAGGTCTTTGGCCAGGTCAGGCCGAGGCAAGGTGTTTTGACTTTCTGGCTTTGCTAGCATCGTCTCCAGACAGACAGACAAGCGACTGCGGAGCACCTCAACACCACGCGGCTCAGCCTCGGCAGTCAGCGTCGACCCTCACTCAATTCCCGGCCGCCTGATAAATGCGCACCCCACGGGCCTTGGTCCTCACGCCGTATAGCTCACTTGTCATGGCCGCGGATACCGGTCATGCCCATCAGTCAGACGGCGCAGCGAGGGACACCGCCAGGCGGCCCGTCCTGTCCGGTCCTGTCCGGTCCTGTCCGGTCTTGTCCGGTCCTGTCCGGTCCTGTCCGGTCCTGTCCGGTCCTGTCCGGTCCTGTCCGGTCCTGTCCGGTCATGTCCGGTCCTGTCCGGTCCGGTCCGGTTCGGTCCTGTCCGGTCCTGTCCGGTCCGGTCCGGTCCGGTCCGGTCCGGTCCGGTCCGGTCCGGTCCGGTCCGGTCCGGTCCGGTCCGGTCCGGTCCGGTCCGGTCCGGTCCGGTCCGGTCCGGTCCGGTCCGGTCCTGTCCGGTCCTGTCCGGTCCTGTCCGGTCCTGTCCGGTCCTGTCCGGTCCTGTCCGGTCCTGTCCGGTCCTGTCCGGTCATGTCCGGTCTTGTCCGGTCTTGTCCGGTCCTGTCCGGTCCTGTCCGGTCCTGTCCGGTCCTGTCCGGTCCTGTCCGGTCCTGTCCGGTCCTGTCCGGTCCTGTCCGGTCCTGTCCGGTCCTGTCCGGTCCTGTCCGGTCCGGTCCGGTCCGGTCCGGTCCGGTCCGGTCCGGTCCGGTCCGGTCCGGTCCGGTCCGGTCCGGTCCGGTCCGGTCCGGTCCGGTCCGGTCCGGTCCTGTCCTGTCCTGTCCTGCCCTGTCCGGTCCTGTCCGGTCCTGTCCGGTCCTGTCCGGTCCTGTCCGGTCCTGTCCGGTCCTGTCCGGTCCTGTCCGGTCCTGTCCGGTCCTGTCCGGTCCGGTCCGGTCCGGTCCGGTCCGGTCCGGTCCGGTCCGGTCCGATCCGGTCCGGTCCGGTCCGGTCCTGTCCGGTCCGGTCCGGTCCGGTCCGGTCCGGTCCGGTCCGGTCCGGTCCGGTCCGGTCCGGTCCGGTCCGGTCCGGTCCGGTCCGGTCGTCCGCGCGCAGCCGTACGTCCTCCAGTCGCACGCGGCAACTGGAGAAACATTCATGCTGTCCTTCCTCTGGAGATCACACGTGAGCCTTCATTCCAACTCGCTCAAGCTACACCACAGACTACAGGTCACGTCTCACAGACTACACCACAGACTACAGGTCACGTCTCACAGACTACAGGTCACAGGTCTACAGACTACAGGTCACGTCTCACAGACTACAGGTCACGTCTCACAGACTACAGGTCACAGGTCTACAGGCTACAGGTCACGTCTCACAGACTACAGGTCACAGGTCTACAGACTACAGGTCACAGGTCTATGGACTACAGGTCACGTATCACGCCCCATCCGGGACCAGCTCCCAGGCCACACTACAGGCCTCGATTACTCTTGTATGCCGTCTCCTGGCCGTTCGTCGCCACTCCTTCCCGGTCTCTGTCCCGTTGTTCCCCGTATTCCGTTCCTGTGCCGATTCTACGCTGTTCCGTGCCGTTCCCTGCCGTTCTTTGCCATCCCCTGCCGTGCCCTGAGCCGTTCCGGTGCCGGCCGGCGGTGCGCCGTGCGCCGCGCGCGCGTCACTTTGTCGCGCCGATAGATCAGCGCGCTGACGGGCTGTTTTCTCAGCGGCCGATACAATCGCGGCGCGCTCCTCTGAATGCGGTGCGCCGCCGCTCCGTTTTGACAAAGTGGACGGCCGTCAGCGCCGTGCTGTCCACCGACAGGTCGACTATTGAACGCCGCGCCGCGCCGCGACTGCCGCCGCCGCGCCACAGTCGCCGCCGAAGCGATGCGCGGTCGGCAGTGATAAGCGGCCAGTTTTAAAGTGCGGTTGCAGGCGGCTTTGGAGTGCCGCTGGTAGGGAGGGGGGGGGGGGGGGGGGGGCAATGGCAGGACAATGGTGCGGAAAGGGCGGTAGCCGGAGCGGATTTAGTGGCGCCGGGTATCGCGCCATCAGTGCCACTGATGCGCCGACGACGCCACCGATGCCGCCAGCTGGCACGATAGTGACGTCGCGCTGCTCCGACAAAGGTGAAAGCGACAAGGCGGCTTTATTAACTCGCACGATTTGCATTTTTGTGTCAAAAGTATTTCGCAAGAAGTTCGTTTTACATACTTTTTTAATCACTTGAACACGTTATATCTTATTTTATTCTGTGTTTTACATGCATATCTGACAAGTGGGATATTCTGAAGAACTTCGTGCCTAAACAACTTATTAGGGATGATCTTATTTCAAAGGTTATGTGCCGCACACGACAACATCGGATGGCGATCGATGCGCAAGAACCGACGCTCCCCTTCCCCCTTCCCCTCCCCACGGTGACTGAAGCGCCGCCGCCGACAGTATCGCATGTCTTCTGTGTCTGATAACGCGGGTGGAGTCACCCGCCTGCCGTCATATTTGTAAACAATACAAACTTCGGGGGAGCCGCACCGCCGATCGGAGCGGGCCGGGGAGGAGCCCTGCCAATATCGGCCGGTTATCGGCCGGTTATCGCCCGGTATCGGCCGGTATCGGCCGGCTCACAGGTGCCGTTGCCGCGGTCCGCGGAGGGAGGGCGGTGGCGCGCGGGTTCGGCGGGGAGCTGCCTCTGATGGTATCGTCCGCCGGCTGGCGTGTCCCACCACACTCCCCAGGGAGGGACAAACATCTGTCACTTTACAGCAATCGACGCCAATCGGGCCAGGTGGGCTGACCCGCCCTCTGAGTCGCGCCTGTGTCACACCGCGCGTGCTCTCCCTCCCTCCCTCTATCTCTCTCTCTCTAGTCCTCTCCTCTCCTCTCTATCCCCGGCCGGCAGGTGACCACTGCATAGCCCCGCCCTCTCGCAGTTCGTTTCGTCCATATCGCTCTGCCTAGCCACCGTTTCGCCTCCGCCATCTGCCGGTTACCCCCGCACTAGGGGCGAGGGCCGCCGGACTCCACCGACGCCATATTGGCTCGTGAAGAGCCGCCCGCCGCCGCCGCCGCCGCCGCCGCCGCCGCCGCCGCCGCCCGCCACCGGAAACCATTCACCTTCGTCGCGCTGGGAAATAAAATCATCGGTTCCGCCTGTACTGGACGCAATTGATGTAATTGTTTGATGGCGGCGGGGCTGGCTGCCATTGCCTGGCCTGTTTGTACTCCGACACGGGCACCGCTGTCGACGTGAGCCGTAACGCCAAGTGAGAGACGTCAGTATCGGCGATCGAAACTCCCAACAACCCACACACGACATCCGCAGATGGTGGGCCGTCTCCTTAACCCATTGCGCGACGAGTTTGGAGTGTCTAGTCGGGCGCAGAGCGCTGCGTTTCGGAGTTACTGCGACACATGCTTGAGTCGGGCGGGAGCTGAGTTTGGTAGTTCCGTGGAACGCGTGTCTGGGTTGGGCGTGTAGCCAATCTCGGCGAGACTGGACGAACTGAGCGGCCAGTCTCGCCGAGCGGTGTGTGGCGATGATCGGTCACAGATGACAGACGCTAACAGTGTACAGCAAACACCTCCTCATCTCCGGCAGTGAAAGCGGGAGGGCCCGTTGGGGCGTCAGTACTCGCCTCAGCTGACGGGCGAGGTAGCAGCAGTGGAGACTGGGGGTGGGAGGACTGAGATGCGTACGGTCCCGGGCTGGATTGAGACAAAATGGGAAATCGTTATAAGCATGGCGACAATGATCATTTGCGAGCATTTGACGAGCTGCGAACCGTGATAGTGTAAGCAGGAAGTAAGTGATGCGCTAATAAGTACAATGCTAGTAAGCGCAATATTATGCTAGTAAGTGCGAAACGTCAACTAGTGTAATGAGGACGTAAGCACTATGCCAGTGACTTGGTATATTTCCGTGTGGTCATAGGACATGTAACACGTGAAGCGAATCTGTAACAGCAATTATGTCATGTTCAACACCGCAGATGGACCAGGGTGGCCACCTTGTCCCGGCATACCTACAACCCCTCACGTGATTGCCGCAGTGTTCCTTAAACACTCAGCCGTGTTTCTGGCGGGGCCCTAGTTTCCACTCCGGCACCTATGCTTCAGGTGCCATGTACAATTTGTAGAAACACCTCGTTTTCAAGCGACGGAATGCGATAGCCATCACTCGCGTGAAGCGAACCAATGCAATATTTGCACTGAGCTGCAATGTAGCGAACGCATGCGATTAGGCCGAAACACATGTCGTAGAGTCACCGAGTGCCGCTGGCAGGCTGACCGGCTGACCAATATTGAGCGGAGGCGCAGTCCAGTGGCCATCTGACCCGTGACTACCCGGAACGTGACCTCACCTGACCTGACAGGGAGTGCGAGAGATGTGGCGTGGTGACCCGAACTGTACTGTGACTTGCCCCTTTTTAGGAACGTAACTGCGCTATACTGCATTGGCTCTATATTGCCCACCATATGCCCTGTTCTGGTATGTGTTTTGTTGCTCACTCTCCCCTGTTGTCTTTTCTTGTCTGTTTTGCTCTGTTTGGGGCTGTCCCAGCTCAGTCTGACGCTAACCTCTCCCGTTGCCCCCCAGATTACTCGACGCCTCGTGCGGCCGCGAGCAGTCCGGAGTCGGCCAGCCACCGCCAGCCGTCGCCGACGATGGGTGTCTCAGAGCGCGCTGCACCCCCGCCCGGACCCGACCCGGCGCCGGCGCCGCGCGACGCCGTGCAGCTACTGCGCGTGCGCGCTGACATGACCCCGGCCGCCGAGGGCGCCGACCCCGACCGCACCGCCGCCGGAGCCGCCAGTGACGATGACCGGCCCATAGATGTTGAAGGAGAGGGAGAAGAAGAAGAAGAGGCGGCGGGCGCGGCGGACGGAGGAGAGGGAGCGTCAGGAACTGGGGATGTCGAGATGGACACAGAGATGTACCCACCGAAGCGGAAGCAGAGGAGGTACAGGACGACGTTCACAAGTTTCCAGCTGGAGGAGTTGGAGAAGGCGTTCTCGAGGACGCATTACCCGGATGTGTTTACCAGGTGAGGCGCGGGAGAGTCGAGTAACAGGGGTTATATAGGGGTCCAGGCGGGGAGAGTCGAGTAACAGGGGCTATATAGGGGTCCATGCTGGGAGAGTCGAGTAACATGGGTCACAATGGGCCCAGGCCGGGGGGGAGAGTCAAGTAACAGGGGCTATATAGGGGTCCAGGCGGGGGGAGTCGAGTATCAGGGGCTATATAGGGGCCCAGGCGGGGAGAGTCGAGTAACAGGGTCACAAGGGGCCCAGGCGGGGAGAGTCGAGAAATAGGGGTCACACAGGGGTCCATGCGGGGACAGTCGAGTATCAGGGGTCACATAGGGGCCCAGGCGGGGAGAGTCGAGAAATAGGGGTCACATAGGGGCCCAAGCGGGGAGAGTCGAGTAACAGGGTCACAAGGGGTCCAGGCGGGGAGAGTCGAGAAATAGGGGTCACATAGGGGCCCAGGCGGGGAGAAGTCGAGTAACAGGGTCACATAGGGGTCCAGGCGGGGAGAGTCGAGTAACAGGGATCACCTAGGGGGCCAGGCGGGGAGAGTCGAGTAACAGGGGGCACACAGGGGGCCCAGGCGGGGAGAGTCGAGCAACAGGGGCTATATAGGGGTCCAGGCGGGGAGAGTCGAGTAATAGGGGCTATATAGGGGTCCAGGCGGGGAGAGTCGAGAAACAGGGGCTATATAGGGCCCAGGCGGAGAGAGTCGAGTAACAGGGATCACCTAGGGTTCCAGGCGGGGAGAGTCGAGTAACAGGGGCTATATAGGGGCCCAGGCGGGGAGAGTCGAGTAACAGGGGCTATATAGGGGTCCAGGCGGGGAGAGTCGAGTAACAGGGGTCACATAGGGGGTCCAAGCAGGGAGAGTCATGTTGGGCACGGTCCACAAGGAATGGTCATAATGTAATAGGTCTGTGGATATCTAGATGTGCTTGTTTTGGCCGGCTCGCCCCGTTGGATGACAACATATAAGAGTTAGACCCTACAGGGTAGATAGAACGTCGCCTGGTCGCTCTGCTCGTAACACAGGCGGACTCACTATGCGAACAGTTAGGAAGCGTTAACTTCAAATAATTGTCAGATCACCTGCCTGTAGCCTAGGCAGCTGTCTAGTCAAAGACCAGCGACATATGTCAAGCCCTGGACTATGGACGCCTCTGGACTGAGCAAAATACAAATGCAATGCAAAGTAGTTCACATTTTGTAGGTTAGACATTCAAAGAAGCTCCTTCTCACCTAACGGTAACCGTCGAGTGGCTTAGATAAGCGCCGTCTATGCCGGCCGGGTTCACTCTTGTGACACTTGTCAACACCTGGCGTCACAGTACGCATATCAGTGCGGCGTGTATTTATATTTATGAGCATTGTTGGCGCTGTCGTACGTTACACGGGCACGAACGACGCTCGTTCCTGACGGTCACGAGTCACAACACATCAATTCGGCCGAGAAAAAAACCCTGACGCCGCCGCCGCCTTGTGTTCCAGGGAGGAGCTGGCCATGAAAGTCGGGCTCACCGAGGCACGCATTCAGGTACGTGTCTTACACATTGCACCCGCCGTCTGTCCCCGGTCGCCGGTATATGCGCTTTCATAGCGGTGACAGCGTTTACACCGGCAATCTGCATGCCAGCCCGTCATCGCTCGCACACAAACGCTCCACTCCTCTGCTATCCTGCGACGCACACAAAGCCTCGCCGAATCTAATGTAATTTTATTTGAGCATCGGTCCTTAAATGCGCTCTGCGGGCTGTAAAACGATTATATGCCGTATACCAATTCCGGGCGCTGTTTGTAGCTTTGGGCTTTAGAGCGCAATAAACAGGACGACTACAGAGGCTATGGCGCTTTCCGGACGTCATTTGCCGGTGCGCTCTCAGATCAGTGAGCTGTTTTGCGAATCATCGCAAATTGCACGCTGCAATAATTGGTCGTAAACGGCGACATTCGAGGCGCAAGAATACGCTTGCGCCATGCACCAACCGCAATTGCATTGAGGAAGTCGCTAACATGCGTTTTTCACGATCACCAGAGCTCTCACGTTAATTAAGCACGGAGTGTCACGTTATACCAGCCGCGGCATGGCGATCGAAACGCGTCATCTCCCAGCCTACCCACCTGCTCATGACAGGCCCTGCGCCGCCACCGCCGCCACCGCCGCCGCCTGCGCCGCCACCGCCGCCACCGCCGCCGCCTGCGCGACCACCGTCGCCGCCGCCGCCGCCGCCGCCGCCGCTTTCTAAATGGCGGCCATGTCTCGCGCGTGCCCGGTCGCCGATAGGCGCCCAGCCGTGACGATACGCTCTCCAGGCCGTGTCCTCACACCATCGCGCCATTACGCGCCGCCAAGCAGACACAATCTCATCAGTCATACTGTTTGGCCTAATGTATGACCGCTGTCGCCCGCCCCGCCCCCGGTTAGTCGGCCGGACAAAGCGGACGCACGCGAGCGCGCCGCGCGCGGCGCTCCGTGACGCTGCCAGATCGTGTCGGCCGCCCGGTTGCCAGATGCGCGCATGACAATGTGACAGCGGCGGCGGCGGCGGCGGCGGCGGCGGCGGCGGCGGATGAGTAGTTCTCTGAAGAGCAGCAGGTGGGCAGGGGTCACTGACGCCGCCCGGGATGGCGGCGCAGGAAATTGGCTATGGCTGCGATGCGCGGAGGGAGCTGGCAAATGACCAGCGCAGAGCCGTCCCCGGACAGATAACAATGACAGCGAGATTTACGGTGCGAACTTCGCCGTCTTAGTATAATTACCGGAGGGGCACTGCGACAGCTGAGTACTGGCTCAGCACTGCAACCTCCAATTGGGAAACGCTCGGCCCGCGGCGCGAGTGATTCCTACTGTCGAAAAATGCCAGATCATTCTCCCGTCGGGCGGCGGCACGCAATCGGACGACCTTGCACGCGGCGCAGCCCTCATCGCCAGTTAGCGCGGCGCCGCGCCGGCAGTCTGGCCTTCCCGGGCTAATTCCACTCCCGCGCCGCCGCACGTGGAGAGAGAGCGACTCAGCGCTCAAACACGCCAACGATTCGCGATTCGACTCTGCACGAGCGTTAGCCCTGGTCTCTCGGCGGACGGCGGAGGGGGCGCGGAGCTTGCTCGGCTCACGGTGCCGGGCTACATTCCGGGGCGACCAGCCCGCGCCGGGCTACTCGGAAACAGGCGTCCAATGGCCCCGAGCACGCCGGTCAGACGCCAATTGACGCGCGATCGTTCATGCCGCTGAAACATTTGACGCGAAACGAGCGGCCCATTGGCGTTACACGGCCTCCTTATTAACATGGGAACGATATAAGTGTTCAGATATTGGCTGCACTATTGTGTGCCTAAACGGCACTGACCACGGGAAAAAGCTCGTGGCAGCCATAAACACATACTTGCGGCTCCAGTCGGGTTATGATTCATTTTTATCGCTCTCGACTGCCTCCCTCGCTCATTTCACGCTAATTTAATTAGTCACAACTTGTTTGTATACCTGTTCTCCTGGATTGGTTAACATTCCTCAGCTAATGGGATTAAGGTCCGGTGGCGGCCCGCCGGACGGCCGGACGAGCCTCAGTGAAATATGCCGCCGCCGCGCCGGCGAACGCAGCTCCTCGCCGCTCCTCGCCGCTCCTCGCCGCTCGTGCGCCACAAACGCCGTAAGACGAATCGACAGCGCCGGCGCGGCGTCGGCGACCCGTATAAATATGTAACTGAGGGTGAGATAAATGAGTTCGGCCAGTACATATTGTTTATGCGGCCCACCACCGCCGCCGCCGCCGCCGCCGCCACCGCGTCAGGCGCTGGCTGGAGCCGGCTGGTCGCGCCACGGTGCGCCGTGGTGCGCCGTGGCGGCGCGGCGGCCGACCATCCATTAGGTTATTTGCTCTTCATTTCCGGCGCTGGCCGGCGTTGATTGGCGCCGGCCGTTCCCAGCAGGGCGGCCGGCCGATCGGACCGCTGTGGCGCCGCTCGCCGCCCGCGGCGCGGGGCGGGCCGACGCGACCCGCGACGACGCGACCCGACGGCGGCGGTGGTGACAGTGCGGCTGTCGACAGCGACGATCAGCGGCGGTGTGAGGTGCTCACTGGCGATCGCCGTCGGAATCGATGGAGTGGTGCGTGAGGGGGCGTGGGCGTCCATGTCAGGTGTCCACCCGGCACCGTGTCGGGTGGGGAGCTGGAGGAGTGGATGTATGATGTCATCGGCTTTACTGCACGGTGAAGCCGGTAGCAGTAGCCATGTGGTCGCCGGCGCAGCTCTTGCTTCTAGTGAACATACATTACATCGAAGGATATTTACAGCAAGGTTTATGGCAGTTTGATTGTACAGCAACAGCCTAACGCACCTCACACGTTAAAGTCGGTTGCAATGGCTGCAAGGCCCCAGTAGCCTCACTGATTGACCAAGCGGTCATCGCTCTACTTATGCCACCTGCGCGACTCACGCCGAAGGTCGAGTCGTCGCACGCTCTGCACGACAAAGTAGCCCTTACGGCCGCGCCGCGAGCGAATGGCGCGAAGCACGGCGTGGTGGAACATTACAGCAATACCACCGCTACTGTCACCGCCACCGCCGCCGCCGCCGCCGCCGCCGCCACAGCCGCCGACGCCACCTCCGCCACGAACGACCGAGTCGCTCAAGCTGCCTGCCTGTCCCGTCGTCTGCCGGTGGCGGGAGCGGGAGCGGGGCGGGGCGGGGCGAGGCGGCGTTTCTTTGGCAGTAAAGGGCGATTCGTCGCATCGTTAGGTGGCACGTATCGTCCCTAATGGGCGAGTGAGTGTTGTAATGGGCATGTTGCCCCTGTTCAGGCCATGCATCACACTCGTGGGACACGAATTAGGGGGTGACGACAGGGCCTCAGGCGACCGAGCGACCGGGCAGCGCAGCCGTGACGCCGCATTGACGCCGCAGTGACAGAGAGTGGCAGACTACTGCGCTGGTAAACTATCGGCTCGGGCGGATTTATGAGCCTCTACGTCGGTCGCCGCAGCTGTCATTAATCTGTGGCATGTTCGCGGAATGAGTGATGGATTGCACACGTGCAGTCAACCAAACAGCGTGGTCTGGATTCTCACTACACAATCTCGGAGCCGAGTCGCTCGGAACGGTTAAATTACACAGAACGGAAGGTGCTAAAAGCCCAGCAGCTGTAATTCGTCAAATTTATGACAGGAACTCCGAAAACCGGTCAGCGAAATGGCTGGCAGAGTTTCGTTTTGTTGTTTACCACCGACTGTGGAATCGAACCCCGCTGCTACTCAAGATTAAATCCGTGCGCCTTTGTATGCATCCCGCGAACAGGCAGCCATTAGTTCTTCTGTAGATTTCATCGTCTCGGATGGCGGACAAACAGGCTCACGCAGCTGACGCACGCAACGTCAGCGCGCCAAGGCCAATCAGCAACGTCCGCTCGTGAGTACACGAATGACATCATGTCTGAGCCGCCCCGGGTCGCGGAGGTGCAGGGTGAAGTATTGGAGACGGGAAAGTGGAACTGGTGACCTTGCACCTATCCTATTCGTCCCCACGCGGCTCACTACAAGCCAGAGGTCATCTGCGCTTTGCTCAGTGCGCCTGTTACTAAGCAGCGACTTTGTCTGAAGGCAAATTTCTCCCATAACCAATCCACGGCGCAGTTGTGGATGCTTCATGGCTTCAAGGCCGCACATTGTGGCCGGCAGTGCGTCCTGCTCTAGCTTTGTGGTTCAAGCGGGTCTAGCTTGTTATTCGGCAAATTGGCTGGCAATGTCGCTGCCACTTTCTCAGGTACTGTCCACCAGCGCGACACACGAGACGCGACACTGCTCCCCACACCTGTCCCCACCGGTCCCCACCGGTCCCCACCGGTCCCCACCGGTCCCCACCGGTCCCCGTCGCCGGTAACGACTTCCCAGAGCACATCGCCTCCACCGCCTCCGCCGGGGCCGCCGCCCGGGCCGGGGCCGGCACCGGGACCGGCCGGGAGGGCAGCGGAGCGCTAATTCGCTGATGGCACGGAGCGTCGAGCGGCGCGGCGACACCGCTGACAGCGCCTGCTCTATTATTTGGCTAATATATGGGTGGGAACGGCGGCCGCAGACGAGCAGAAGACGAGCGTCCACCGCGTCCCCTGCGCCGGCCACACCGTGTGCGGGATGCGTGTGTGTGATGGCTCCATCAGGGGTGGCGCTGGGGCAGGAGGTGAGGTAACAGGTCTGGACGACCTACAGCGGCGGTAGTTTAGAGGGAGATGTGTGGTAGCTTCTTTGATTTGGAGACAAGGCAGGTTAAGATGACCTCCAGTGGTGGTAGTTTGGAGGCCGATTTGGAGTAGTTCTGTATTTTAGAGACACGTCCGCAGGAATATGCTAAAGAGTCGATAATGTGATGATGTTTGAGATAATGAATAACGACCACGGTGGTGTTCGTTAGAATTAGCGTTGGAAACTTAATTGGGCCATTTCTTCTTCCGTAGATAAGTCGCCCCAGAGGCGTGTTGGCATCGCGCGTTGTCTATCCTAGGCAGCCTATCGCTACCAGCACCTGAGTGCTAAGACAGCTGCCTTGCACATCAGCCATACGTATAACTTCCGACGCGAAGCTCCCCAATATAGAACACGTAATCAACCAATGACACGTCAATGCGACTCTGACACGGGAAAGTTCAGGCAATACAGCTCTATCTGCCGGGCTAGCTCTATCCATCGTGCTAGCCGGGCTAGCCGCGCACAGCTGACCGAGTTCTCGGCAGTAACAGAGCGGGTCATAAACGCCTCCAGCCGCCCGGAGCTACCCTCCACTGGGCTGTCTGGCCCCCGGGGTACATTAACAGGGCCTAGTCATCGCTTCGTGCAGAGCACATCAGCCACCATAAAGGTAATTTTATAAATAGTGCAGTGAACATAAAACTAATTGGTACCTGGTCATGACTACTTGACATTCTAGCTGCTACCGCCGGGTCGCGTGTGTCGAGTCATTAGTCCCTGCATCCTCCCGGCTCCCCCACCTCCTCACGACCTCTACCAGTCTCCACACGACCTCTACTGATCTCAACCAACCTCTACCGAACTCTACAAAACTCAGCCAATCTCTCCCGGCTTCCCCACCTCCTCACGACCTCTACCAGCCTCCACACGATCTCTACCAGCCTCCACACGATCTCTACCAGCCTCCATACGACCTCTACGACCTCCACGACCTCTACCAGCCTCCACACGATCTCTACCAGCCTCCACACGACCTCTATCACCTCCACACGACCTCTACCACCTCCACGCGACCTCTACCACCTCCACACGACCTCTACCAGCCTCCACACGACCTCTACCACCTCCACACGACCTCTGGCTCTACCAGCCTCCACACGACCTCTACGACCTCTACCAGCCTCCACACGACCTCTACCACCTCCACACGACCTCTACCACCTCCACACGATCTCTACCAGCCTCCACACGACCCCTACCAGCCTCCACACGACCTCTACCACCTCCACACGACCTCTACCACCTCCACACGACCTCTACCACCTCCATACGACATCTACCACCTCCATACGACCTCTACCAGCCTTCGCACGATCTCTACCAGCCTCCACACGATCTCTACCAGCCTCCACACGACCTCTACGACCTCCACGACCTCTACCAGCCTCCATACGACCTCTTCCACCTCCATACAACCCCTACCAGCCTCCACACGATCTCTACCAGCCTCCACACAACCTCTACTACCTCCACACGATCTCTACCAGCCTCCACACGACCTCTATCACCTCCACACGACCTCTACCACCTCCACACGATCTCTACCAGCCTCCACACGACCTCTATCACCTCCACACGACCTCTACCACCTCCACACGACCTCTACCACCTCCAAACGACCTCTGGCTCTACTAGCCTCCACACGATCTCTACGACCTCTACCAGCCTCCACATGACCTCTACCACCTCCACACGACCTCTACCACCTCCACACGATCTCCACCAGCCTCCACACGACCCCTACCAGCCTCCACACGACCTCTACCAGCCTCCACACGATCTCTACCACCTCCACACGATCTCTACCACCTCCATACGACCCCTACCAGCCTCCACACGACCTCTACCAGCCTCCACACGATCTCTTCCACCTCCATACAACCTCTACCACCTCCACACGATCTCTACCAGCCTCCACACGACCTCTATCACCTCCACACGACCTCTACCGCCTCCACACGACATCTACCACCTCCATACAACCTCTACCAGCCTCCACACGATCTCTACCACCTCCACACGACCTCTATCACCTCCACACGACATCTACCACCTCCATACGACCTCTACCAGCCTCCACACGATCTCTTCCACCTCCATACAACCTCTACCACCTCCACACGACCTATACCACCTCCACACGATCTCTACCAGCCTCCACACGACCTCTATCACCTCCACACGACCTCTACCGCCTCCACACGACATCTACCACCTCCATACGACCTCTACCAGCCTCCACACGATCTCTACTACCTCCACACGACCTCTATCACCTCCACACGACCTCTACCACCTCCACACGACATCTACCACCTCCATACGACCTCTACCAGCCTCCACACGATCTCTACCAGCCTCCACACGATCTCTACCACCTCCATACGACATCTACCACCTCCACACGACTTCTGCCACCTCCACACGACCTCTACCACCTCCACACGACCTATACCACCTCTACACGATCTCTACCAGCCTCCACACGACCTCTATCACCTCCACACGACCTCTACCGCCTCCACACGACATCTACCACCTCCATACAACCTCTACCAGCCTCCACACAACCTCTACCACCTCCACACGACCTATACCACCTCCACACGATCTCTACCAGCCTCCACACGACCTCTATCACCTCCACACGACCTCTACCACCTCCACACGACATCTACCACCTCCATACGACCTCTACCAGCCTCCACACGATCTCTACCACCTCCACACGATCTCTACCACCTCCATACGACCCCTACCAGCCTCCACACGACCTCTACCACCTCCACACGACCTCTGCCACCTCCACACGACCTCTACCACCTCCACACGACCTCTACCAGCCTCCACACGACCTAATCCACCTCCACACGACCTCTACCACCTCCATACGACATCCACCACCTCCATACGACCTCTACCAGCCTCCACACGACCTCTACCAGCCTTCGCACGACCTCTGCCAACCTCAATACGTCTGCCGACCTCTACACATCCTCTGCTAGCCTCCAACAAAGTCTATCGACCTCTGCATGACCTCTACAACCTTCTACCAGCTTCTACAGGACTTGTACATTGCTTCTATAAACTTTCCCACAACTTTTACTAAACTTACCGACTTCTGTCGACCACCACTAACCTCGACCAGCCTCTGCACGACCGCCACTAACCTCGACCAGCCTCTGCACGACCGCCACTAACCTCGACCAGCCTCTGCACGACCGCCACTAACCTCGACCAGCCTCTGCACGACCGCCACTAACCTCTACCAGCCTCTGCACGACCGCCACTAACCTCGACCAGCCTCTGCACGACCGCCGCTAACCTCTACCAGCCTCTGCACGACCGCCACTAACCTCGACCAGCCTCTGCACGACCGCCACTAACCTCTACCAGCCTCTGCACGACCGCCACTAACCTCTACCAGCCTCTGCACGACCGCTATACATTTATACCAACATCTACTGACCTCTGTCAGCCTCTATTAACCAAATTACCAGCCTCTAGACGACTTGACCAACGTCTACGGCTGGATGGCGAGGGATGAACGCCCATGGATACACGGTGGATGGGCCGTGCTGGCCGTGCTGGCCGTGCTGGCCGTGCTGGCCGTGCTGGCCGTGCTGGCCGTGCTGGCCGTGCTGGCCGTGCTGGCCGTGCTGGCCGTGCTGGCCGTGCTGGCCGTGCTGGCCGTGCTGGCCGTGCTGGCCGTGCTGGCCGTGCTGGCCGTGCTGGCCGTGCTGGCCGTGCTGGCCGTGCTGGCCGTGCTGGCCGTGCTGGCCGTGCTGGCCGTGCTGGCCGTGCTGGCCGTGCTGGCCGTGCTGGCCGTGCTGGCCGTGCTGGCCGTGCTGGCCGTGCTGGCCGTGCTGGCCGTGCTGGCCGTGCTGGCCGTGCTGGCCGTGCTGGCCGTGCTGGCCGTGCTGGCCGTGCTGGCCGTGCTGGCCGTGCTGGCCGTGCTGGCCGTGCTGGCCGTGCTGGCCGTGCTGGCCGTGCTGGCCGTGCTGGCCGTGCTGGCCGTGCTGGCCGTGCTGGCCGTGCTGGCCGTGCTGGCCGTGCTGGCCGTGCTGGCCGTGCTGGCCGTGCTGGCCGTGGATAGGCAGGGACTGTGATGAAGCAGCAGCAGCAGTGGACGGCACTGCACGGACCACTTGGGTCGGGCGGCTTTGGTGGTGAATGGGGCTGTCGGCCGGTGGATGCGCCGCCGCCATCGGCTTGTCATCGGCTCGCGTAGATCGGCGGCCGTGCGCAGCAATGATGGATCGACCGGAGCCGTGCCGGCGATGTCGCCCAGCCTCTACAGCGGCAGCGGCCAGCTACGATAGCATAATAGCGGCGCCGACGTCACCCAAGTGAAGGCAGCATGCTCTGTGATCGATCAGTTGTGAATTTTGTTCTGACGCGGGAAGGTTTTGGCGGAGTGTTTCTTGACAATAGCGCGGCGCACTCGGTGTTGAACTTTACGTGAGCCTGGTCGTTTGCTTGCTCGCTACAACACTTCTTAAGTATTGGGCAGTTAATTCTATATTAATTTCCAAGGAGTGCCTCGCATACTACTCGTGCATAACTGACAGTAATTCTAGGGATTACTTAAGGTAATTCCTTAAACCTACCTTGATTACAGAAAGCACTGCATTGCACAACGTGTGTGCTGTCTAGCCTTTGATGGTTTCAAATATCGCTCATTCGCTCATTCAAGCCTGTCATTTAGCCTGACTGAATAACTCAAATTGGCATTCCAGAGCTCGACAGATTTCAAATTTACTCGATGAGATTGAGGTTTTTGCGTCAGTCACTTAAAGGATCCTGTCATCATCCGATTATCCGCACAAGGCGATATCCCGGATTCGAGACGCAGCAGTATGCTTTAGCAAGCGCCTAAGCCGAAACAGTGAATTGCCGAGAGAGCTAAGTTCACATGTACTCAGTAGTACTGAGTTGTTTCTGACAACAGTACTGAGTCAGTACTGTCATGTAACATGAGTAGGAGAAACTATGACATGCCAATTAAGACAATGCTTGTCAGCAAGTAATTATCTAATGAAAATGAAAATTAACAGCCTGTTGATGAACATTTGTCAGCAAGAATTTACTTGATTCCATCAGCAAATAAATTGAAAACGTGTACCTGCGCTTGTTGTACCAGGTACCCATGCTTATCAAATTAACTCGTTAGAATTTGTTCTGAGGAAGCAATCAAATTAACTCGTTACAATTTGCTCTGAGGAAGCAAGCATACTATGGATGAATCAACATTATCCTCTAAAAAAAATGACTGGGAGATGCACGCGACACAATGATTGCAGACCAATATAAATGACGTATATTTTGTTCAGGGCAGCGATGTCGATTTTTCAAAACGGTTGGGGGCCGAACACACTGGCGGATCCAGCCTCTCTCCGTGGGGAGGCATCTTTTTGTGGCTAAAAGGTACCCCCCCCCCCCCCAATTTTTTCCTCTGCAGATTTGGGTCGGTCACCTTATTTTGGTATTCGAGCTTAAGAAATACACTTTTCAAATACCTTTTTTTTTCAATTTTGTGTGTGTCAAAAACAAACTTTTGCGAATCCGAGATAGCCATTTTGAAGAGAATGTCATTTCCTTCTTTTCAAGTTTTTTTCATTTTGTTTCAAAACTCTATTTTCTACGATTGTTCAAACTTCAAACATTTATCATTTTTCCACCAAAAATGGCATGACATTACGTCAACGTCATTATCTCTCAAAATACTAAATCAATTTCATTGGAATTTGGTAGGAATACGTAGAATTGATGCAGCATAAGGTATGACAAATTTGACGTTGATATCTAGCATAGTTTTCAAGTTATTGAGAAAATCCGGGAGGAGCAGATTCTACCCCCCCCCCCCCCCCCCCCCCCCCCAGCGGGGCGCGGGTTAAGTGTCACCGGGGCTGCTTGAATTGCACCAGGTGCGCTGTTTTGTCTATCATTGAAAGTAAGGGATACATACAAACTTCAAATTCAATCACTCGATAAAAAAAAACTTCCGTTTTCATGAAATTTTCTCCTAAGATCATTGTTTTTCACTTTCAGTGCAGGGAACGCGCGGGGGCATACTTGTATTGAATGCCCCTCCCATATTCCTGGAGGGCATTTGCCCCTGATGCCCGCCCCCCCCCCCCTCCCTGGAACCGCCAGTGACAGCAATTACCGCCAAGGAGAGAGAGCCTCTGCCAGACACTTAATGGAATTCATTTTCCCATTTTCCAAATTCGTATAAGCAATTGCGGAAGTTGTGTTATGCCGCGAAGCGGCGCGAAGCGGCGCGAAATTTTCCGGTTTTTGACTGTGGATAGCTGGATTTTGACTGCTGCAAAGACAATTGTTTTCAATTTTACGATAAATTGGGAACGCGCGGGGGCATACTTGTATTAAATGCCCCCCTTCAGATTCCTGTGTGTGTGTGGGGGGGGGCACTTTCCCCTGATGCCCCCCACCCTCCTGGATCCGCCAGTGGCCGAACAGGGACGGATCCAAGGGGAGCCTATCAGCGCCATGGCTTTACCGAAACCACCAAAATCGGCTGAAAATGCATATATTTTAAAGAAATTCTAGGCAACTTGTACAAAGGACAGTATTTGTAATCAATTCATAATGCAAAAACAGACGAAATCTCATGGGTTTTGGAATTCTGTCGGACGGTCCCTCAAACCAACGTTTTGGGCCGGTCTGCATCCGCCAGAAGGCCTGAGCCCTTACTTGGAACACATACTTAGTAAAACGGCAATGTTAACTTGCCATTGACTGGGGGGGGGGGGGGGGATATCTCCCCCTGACGATTTTGCGCAATTCCTCAAAAACCAATAGCGATATCAACGTGAAACTTTGGGTATTTTCTCCTACACCAATTTTACGTCTTCTGTGCATAAATGAAGACATTTTGTCGAGATAAAAAATATAGATATAACGAATTTAGTGACTTCACTACACACGAGTTTGACGAATTAAAAAATCAGCTAAACTTTAAGAGATCATACAAAGCCTAAATTTTGAGCGAAATGCAATGAAAAATGTCAACAAATAGTAAGTGGCAAGGGCTATCAAATAGATTCTCGGATTTGTGAAAACTTTGGTTGTTGACCCCTACAAAAATAATTTAAAAGAAATCAATTAAAAAAACATTTCTCCGTAAAAATGCCCTAAAAATTAAACATTGCAAATATGTTCAGAATTCACCGGATTTCGCATCTTTATACATAAAGAGGGGATTTAAAACAAACTTTTCTTAGTTAAAGCTGCGTAAACTTTCTTTTGAAATAGGAAACGTGTCAATTTGTTGCCCATTTCGGGCGGTTTGGGAGGCTTGACCACTTTGCCCCCTCTTGGATCCGCCAGCGGCCAAAAACATTGGGGGGGGGGGCGAGAGGGTACCATTGGGGGCCGAGGATACCATTGGGGGGGGGGGGTGCGAACTCAACATTGGGGGGAGGGGGGGGCGATGGCCACCCCAAAAGTATATAAATCGACACCTATGGTTCAGGGTCACTTTTCGTCAAATTTCATCCAGATTCTTTCACATTACCTTCCAATACTGTTCGGACTTCGGGACACTCGATAAATGATAGCACTCGCCACTCTGGTCTGTCCTCCCCATTCGCAACGCACCCCTCCAACCCGTATACAGTATACACCCCCTGTCAGCACCCTCCGGTGGCGTTCACGGCTCGCTCGGCAGTCGTGGCGCGCTCCGTCGGCCCGATTCAATTACGGCGCGCCCGGCGCCAGCCGCCCGCCCGGAAGTGGTAAATTTCCGCCGCGGCGCCGCGCCGCCGGTCGTGAGCCGCGGTGCGAATGTGAGCGGCGCTTTGCACGACACCAAAATGGCCGCGTTTTTATTAGAATAATGAAGCGGGGCGGCTGATGAGGGAGGGAGCACGCACAGTGGAGGGCGGGGCCACGGCGGAGGCATTGTAAATAGAGGGGCTGCACGGCGCGGGGGCGCGGCGCGCAGTGATGGCGGCAGCGGGGGGGGGGGGGGGGGTATGTAGTCCGGAGTGGGTTTGAGCAAACCCAGTGATGTGCGTTGGGAAAGGTGCTGACTGTTGAAGTAGTCACTGGAAATTATTGAGTTGATGAGAGTGTTGATCAGAAGTAAAGGAGCGTCATATTCCAAACTGAACCACGGCTGGGCAGATGCAAGTCCGTTTGGCTTCAAGTTTGTATATATAAATTTAGTCTGAATGTTTTTGATGGGATGGATTGGCGAGCTCAGGACTCAAGCTAAGCTAAGCTTGTTGCGCAGACCCTGACCCCACCATCTCCCCTAACGACTGAGGACGGTCCGCCCGGCTCGCTGGCTTCATCTGACCTTGAACGCGGCCGCTGCCACCGGCCGCAGGTCATCCCCGCCAGGAGCAAATAGCGAACGCCGAAGCGGCTTGAACCCACCTTGCCAGGGTGGGTCAGATATGTAGCCCAGAGCTCTCCCGACTGAGCTACACGGGCGGGAACGAGTTAGCGGGTGGGTTGACATGAACATGGATCTAGGCGATCGAAATGAGACAGCCGCTCTATCATAGCATTAGAGAGACTCATACCCCGTCCAACCTACCACCACACAACTCCGCAGGTCCCTGCAGGACCCAGCCTGCGACAGCGCGACGCCGGACCTCCCTGCTCGATTTCCGGCCGTCACCATCACCCGCACCCCTGCCCAAAACCCACTGCGCCTGCCTGCTGTCTCCACCCCTTCCTGTGGGGCGGACCGGGCGGACCGGGCGGACCGCGCCGGGGCCGGGCCGGGGCCGGGCCGGGCCGGGCTGTGAAGTGTGGAGGGCAGAACTACAGATGACCGGGACGAGGTGCTCTAATACAACCCTTCAGGTGGCGTAATGATAGCGTCTGGTTGGTGCAGCACACGCAGTCGACCCGCGAACGGACGCGCCGTTTGATTACCGCCGGCCACTGAGCGTAGTGTTCAGCCGAGACGGAGGTGCCGCATAACACGAATAATGTGCCGCTAAATAGCGTGTCTGCTTAGTGTTCAGAACACAGTCGGCTGGGAAAGGGGTGCTGAATCTGAAAGGGCATGGCCGGGTATGTTTCTTTTTAAGCGGAGGAGGGGCATTAAAAACGGCGGCGCGGTGGAGGGAATTTAGTTCACAACTTTGCTGTGCGAGATGGCGGCGAACGGTCAAGATATAGGTAATATTCGACAATAATGGTATTTATTATTGTATAAGCTTTTCACATGAAATATGTTCAATCATCACGGTTATTCCGTTAGCGCAAAATCAATGAAATAGGTTTACTGACACCGAGTTTAAGATGACTACGTAGTGCATATGTGTCAATGCGAAAACCAAAAGCGTCTAAGCGCATTAGAACAGGCAATAGAACATTTCCCTCTTTGGTCGACAGTATCCGTTTGAGTACCAACTTGTTTGACAGTTACTGACTTCTGCTTGGTTACGTGGGAGGCTAGTGTCGGGCAAGTGTTGTACATGGTAGCGTTTGTCTTATTCTTTCCGATAGATAAGGTGCTGGCCCGTGATATCGCGGGCAAGTTTTCCGCGTCCAGTATACTCAACTTGGAAAACATGGCTCAGCTAAGTGGAAAAAGTGGCAAGAATTATCGTAGGAAACGAACCTAATTTGAGTAATACTGTATCAACGCAAATAAATCCGCCCTATTACTAATGGTTTGCCACAATAAAGGGAATAAGTGTCTCAGTCTTTGGATAGGGAAAATGTAATAACGACAACATGATCCAGTAATGCGATTGGGCTCCCCTACCATAAACTGGTTCTGATACCGTCACAGCCGGTCGATGAACGCCGAGCCACAATGGCCAAAGTACACTAAATACTCGCACAGCAATCACTCTGATCGGATTGGGCGCGCATTACCTGCGGACCCCGGTACACGCAGCGGGGAAACACTCGAATACTGCCCCATTAAAGCATCTTGTCTTGTTTTTGTGTCGGACCACATCACGTAACACCGTGGCGATTCGGGTCAGCCGCAGCACAATAAATGACATACAGGCCGACCAAGCTGATCCATGCCCCAGCCAAATTGCACATGATTTAGCCGCGTCATCCGCAAAAGCCACTTCTTGCCGCCCTTTGTTTTCGCGGTTGCCTAGCAACCACTGGCAGTGACCGGCTTGTCGGGAGCTCAACCTGCATCAGATTCCTAGCGACCATCCGCCGGAAGGTAGAATGGAGAGAGACAACATCTTAAGGTCGCCAGCACAGACGAGGAGGGCGAGAATGTCCCGGAATCCGACAAAGCTCCTCCGTCGGTTTCGACTGGGGACAGGCAGCCGAGCCGAACTGGCCAGCTGGGGATGGGGATGGCAGCTGGGGATGGCGACAGCTGTCAATTGTTATGGCACTCATTACAGATAATACACACACACACACACACACACACACACACACACACACACACACACATCTGCTTACAGATCTCGCAACTCCACTCCTTGGAAAGTGCATTCAGGGCGTGCCAGCTGGCATGCCACTCGTTAAGGATTCTAAAAGAAACAACATCTATTTACAGCACCTGTTTGGAGACTGCATTGACAAAGTATGCCAACTGTCATCAATAAGGACACTCAAACGAACATCTATTTACAGCGCCTCTTTGGAAACTGCATTGACAAAGTATGCCAACTGTAGTGTAGTTCAATAAGGACACTCAAATGAACATCTATTTACAGATGTCGGAACTCCACTCTTTGGATATGTATTCAAAAAGCGGCCCTTGATTTACCGCATGTACTCACACGGCCATACTACTGTCGATTCTGTTATAAAAGCAGGCCTGACCGACAGCAGGCCGGAGGAGTACTGCTCAGGCGCACCTTTATAAAAGCAGGCCTGACCGACAGCAGGCCGGAGGAGTACTGCTCAGGCGCACCTTGCCCCTGTCGTGTATACTTAGCCATCATTACAGGGCCGCGCGTGCCACGGGCCAAAACGGCGAGCCCTCATTAAACTTCGCTTACTGTTATTAATATCACGTCGGTCCAATTAATATCACCCTCATCCCGATGGCTGTCGCTGCACAATCATACCCATTAACCGAGCATTTGAATTCGGCGTGGTAGCTTGTAATGGCCCCAAACTGTAATTCAGTCGAACGGTGTGTAATCTGTAGCGTATTCGGCGTACCTTTTCATTAGACGGGCCTGGGACTGCTCGTTATGTAATGACGCTCGTCGCTGTAATGTGTATCATTGCCGGAGAACGCATTCGTCCAGGCCCTCCGGTTTCGGCCGCAAAAAGTCAGCGCCCATAGGCTGCCGTCTCTCCGCCTGCAGGCGTCCGAAGGAGGTCGGCCGCGCGCGCCTGCAGGCAGGCTGAGCGGCCGAGCGATCGGCCAGGCGGGGATAGCTTCAGAGAGGTGTTCGACGAAACATCTGACCTTTAAATCTCATGCGGAATTCATATATATGATATTTTCGCTGAAGGGTTGAACATATCGTTGATTGCAAAAGTCGCAAAGGATGTAGCGTACCCGGTATTTTGAGAAATATAAGTTGAATACGCTGTACTTTTGTATTTTCTTTTTTAACACGAATGGTACAGTTAACAGGATCTAATGGAAATAGAGAAATATAATCAGTAGGTAGATATAAATCAGTTGATGGCATTCAATCAAAAGAGCATCAGGCGCGATTAACTATTTCTGAAGGAGAGGACGTAAGACGATGCGTTAGTGCTCACTATTTACCACTGGCCAATATGAACTGCATTGGGTGAAGATGACTGCAACTCGGTAAGACAGTGACGAGAATAGGGCGGAACGTGCCCCCCCCCCCTCATTCAGGAGAGTGTAACTGTTGCCATTATTTACAGACAGTGAACTGATATTACCTACATAATCAATTTGGGCTTCGGCATGTGGAAGGTTTCCTTAACAATGATATATATCTCGGAAATCCATTCAATTACATCGTTCAAGCTTATTTTATTTATAAAAAACACGATACAACGAAACTATTAGTCGTCCGTTGTGCCTTGCTGACAATATAGATAAGCGGCTTTATATCTTACACTAATATAATTGGTCACCATTAGTCTCCCTAGCCGACACTGCCATGTTTAGCAAATTACATTTGCCGAGCGGGGTGTGGAAGCGATGCGTTCCGTTTGCTCCGCCATCCATTTTATTTCTGTCCGGGTGCATAATTTAGCAGAATGGCCGCCGCCAACAATGGCTGGCCACTTAGGGGCAGCGCCTGTGTGTGTGTGTTGGGTGAACTGGCCCCTGTCCCCACGCTAAATCACATGCAACCCCTGCCCCGCGCCATTACAGAGGGTCGCGGGCGGCCGCCGCCTCGGCAGCTGTGTTCTCTGCACGTTAACCCCCCGATGACGTAGTGGCATGGTGACATGGCACGCGCAGTTCAGACAGGGCTGGTTAGCGCACGTTAACCCCCCGATGACGTAGTGGCATGGTGACATGGCACGCGCAGTTCAAGTTCAGACAGGGCTGGTTAGCGCCGCCGCTGGCTTGGTGTTTGGAGAAGGGAGGGGACGGAGAAAGTGAGGGCAGAAAGCGTGATGGAGTCCCGCGACGACTCCAGCTGACGGCCGAAGGACGCGAAAGCAGTACAGAATCTGAGGCCATGACTGACGTTAGTTTTATGGAACATGGATGGAACCAAGCTTCGCAAATATATAACGTTTACGACATGCGGCTATGAATTGTTCTGGACGGTTTCCAATCTGTGAAACGGCTCGCTTGAGAACTGCTAACGCTACTTGATTGCTGTGACGGTGCAATAATAATAAAAAGTGTAATTTCAGCCATTGTATCTCACGCCCTGCCACTTGGCCCCATGAGGTCGGACTCTGTGTCGGACTCGGTCGGACTCGGTGTCGGACTCGGTCGGACTCGGTGCTCCAAATTGTATCCCCTCCGCTTTAGATACTTATGGGTTTCTGGACAAGCCAGCCAACCCACCGTTCAGCACACCCTGGATACCGTCTGTCGATTCATAAATCGCGACCCGGGATACCGTCTGTCGATTCATAAATCGCGACCCTGGATACCGTCTGTCGATTCATAAATCGCGACCCTGGATACCGTCTGTCGATTCATAAGTCACGACCCTGGATACCATCTGTCGATTCATAAATCGCGACCCTGGATACCGTCTGTCGATTCATAAATCGCGACCCTGGATACCGTCTGTCGATTCATAAATCGCGACCCTGGATACCGTCTGTCGATTCATAAATCGCGACCCTGGATACCGTCTGTCGATTCATAAATCGCGACCCTGGATACCGTCTGTCGATTCATAAGTCACGACCCTGGACACCGTCTGTCGATTCATAAATCGCGACCCTGGATACCGTCTGTCGATTCATAAGTCACGACCCTGGATACCATCTGTCGATTCATAAATCGCGACCCTGGATACCGTCTGTCGATTCATAAATCGCGGCCCTGGACACCGTCTGTCGATTCATAAATCGCGGCCGAACAGAGGCAGAGGAACATACGCGTCAGCCCCCCAGCTGGGCATCGTGATCTCTTGCTTCCGTCTGTGGAGCCAACCCTACCGGAGAGGCCCAGCCGGACCACCGGGCCGTGCCGCTGCCTGTCTGGTCCCGTAGCGAGCCCGATAGCCGTCCCTCATCCCGCCTGACACCTTAATTCGCCGCCGCAGCCGCTCGCCATTTCAACAAGTTACTCCTTCTTTCAATTAACGCGAACGCTGGTCACGGCATGTGGCGACCGCGCTGTCTGCTCAGGTCAAATTGGGCCTCCGATGGAACGGCGCTGCATCGTGCGGCGTTCAGTGGGGACTGCCTGCCAGCTGGTGGACTGGTAAAATGATTACCGCCCGTACCGCGAACAAAGGCGGCCTTGTGCGGACACTGTTCGACAGCGGTTAGCTAATCATGCAAATCTACTGGTGATGATGATTTGGCCGGTTATGAGAAGCACATGTTTCCGGCGATTGAGCGCAAAGATAGTCGCACTCATCTGGAGTTCTGCCGATGTGCCCTTACATATAGGTAGTTGTATGTGTTGTTACATAATGCAATTCATTTTGGCCTTCCAAAGTTTGTTTGATAAATGGTTTCCAGGTTCATTCAATAGCAGTAATGCATGCATGTTGGTAATTACAAAATTGCGGTATTGTTTTACGAAACTCACCACCCCCAATGCCAAATTACCCAGTTGAGTATGTTTTCCAATATTAGGCCGTGCAATATCTCGTCCCTCAGACATTGCCCTGCTTACCTCATGCCTGTACGATTTGATTGTTGATTGTACTGGTCACGGTTGCGGCTCAGCACGGCTTCAGTGGCTTCAGCCGCATTCCCTCAATGCGTGCAGCTTTGAACATCTGGGAAATAAATGGTGCGTGAGTTTATACGAGAAAGTATATGTTAAAAAGTACAAATCAGTTCGTGATTGAAAATGAGATACAGGCATTCCATCTAGCTAAATATACCACTATTAATTTGATAAATGTGATTTATCACCTCACGACTGACAGTTTTAGTCAGGGCGGTGTCTGCAGAGTCTGATACATCACAGTTTGCTCAGCGCTCAGCAGGTCTGCACTGACCCCGTGTCCCCGGCGTCAGCGGGGCTGTAGTGACTCCGTGTCCCCGGCGTCAGCGGGGTTGTAGTGACCCCGTGTCCCCGGCGTCAGCGGGGATGTAGTGACCCGTAATCCCGGCGTCAGCGGGGCTGTAGTGACCCCGTGTCCCCGGCGTCAGCGGGGCTGTAGTGACCCCGTGTCCCCGGCGTCAGCGGGGGTGTAGTGACCCGTAACCCCGGCGTCAGCGGGGCTGTAGTGACCCCGTGTCCCCGGCGTCAGCGGGGTTGTAGTGACCCCGTGTCACTGGCACCCTCTTCCAGAGCACAATGAGCCGAACCGGCCACAAAAACCCCCGATAGCCATCTCAGTGTCCGGCGGGGCACGCGACAAGGAAACAGTTTTACTCGCGCGCGGCCGGCCGCGTCTGCCAACTGTTTTTTGGCACGTGCACCTCCTCCAGGGTGGGCCGACCAGGCACATCCCAGACGGGCGCTGCTCTGGGTCCTTTCCGGGTCCTTTCTTGTTCGTTGATCCTTTTAGGGATCTCGTTAACACCTTTCTGAGTCATCCTTGGATCCCTTTGGGTCGTTTATTAGTCCATTCTGAGCCCACTAGTTCCTCTCGCCATGATTTCTTTAGTCCCTGTAGGACTCTTGGTGGTCACATTTGTTTGTAATCTCCCCAGAGACCTTCTCCTGAGCCCTGCAGCGACGCGCGTGACGGTGCGTGGGCAGTGGAGCACACACACACACACACACACACACACACACACACACACACACACACACACACACATACACACACACACACTCGTCACTGCAGAGATCCACGGGCCGCCCGGACCCATCCGCCCCTGTCAAAGTCTCTCGGTAATTTATGTCTGGCAGCCGTTATCAGCCGCGGTAATTCCAGATTTATCACCCTGACGTCGTGTAAATCGTGCTGATGCGCCGATGAAAAATCGTCACAATTAGTGATTCGTTTTGGATACGGCGCGCGTTGTAATGGAGGCGCCACCTAGGAAGAAAAGCGCTCCCCTCTCGTCCGTCGTCTGCCTCCCGGCTGATATGGCTAGGGGTCGGACCGCTGATATGGCTGGGTCGGGCCGCCGATATGGCTGGGTCAGACCACTGATATGGGGCTCTTTCTCGTGTGTTCAGGCAGATGGTGAGGCGGCGGTGCCTGCTGTGGAATATTCATAAGTGTTCTGATCGGTTAAGAGTGAAATAATATTCAATTATTAATTCGAATAGTGAACTAGTCTTAGTATTGGAGCCTTGTACAAATCCACACAGCGTCGAACTTGTCGAAAGCAGTTACTGATGAAAGGAAGGCTCATGTTTAAGTCATGAAAGAGACAGAGGGCAAATTCGCCCATTGATATATCGCTTAGAAATCCCATCTGACGATGCTATCAATCTCGGAGACACCTTCCTCGGAGCTGGAGGGCTGTTTACAAAACACGCCCACACGTACCCACGCGAAATTGCGAATTCTTCGCGTGACCAGCTTCATTGCGGCCCAATCTGCACACTAGTGCTATAACTTATCCGGTGTTTTGATAGCATTAAACGCTTCATTTTGCGCCGCTCCGCCCCGGCCCGGGGTTTCTTATCGACCCCAAATTAGCATTACTTATGCAAATACAATGCGACCTGTCGCCCGGACAATTTATGTACAATCGGAGGGCGCTTCAGCCGCTCACACTCCCTCCTACACGCCTTATTTATTGCGCTAGCTAATTGATTTCTACTGTTAAAGTGTTGACCAAATTTATTATCTTGACTGTGCCGACGTCACGTGACAGTTGGGCGGGGATCTGCATGGGCCACGTGACCCGGGGCGGACGCTGGCGGCGCTCGGCCGGCTTTTTGTGGTGCTTGCTCGCGTGATGACCGTCCTTCGTCACGCCGGACGAGCCGCCGCCGCTCGCCGCTGGTCGCGACGAGAGACCAGGCTCACATTTCGATCAGCGGGGAGAGCGGGACGATAACAGGGTGCATTACGTGGACAGGATGGGGTGACAAAACGACAAATCGCTGACTAATGTGAAGAGCCACGCAGACTTAGGGAACAAATGTACGCAAATAGCGTAAAGTTTTGTGACAAGTAGCGACGTTTAAACATTTTTGAAGGCAGAGCAATGACGAATAAATGGAACATTTTACAATGTCCGGTATCAAAATGACGATACAAAATTCGCTGTAAATGTAAAACATGCATTATATCCTATCCATTCCACATTGCTTCAGCTGTATAGCAAAGCACACAGTCCAGTCCTGGCTATGCTGTCGTGTGCTGAGAAGGACGCAGCCTGCCCATGGGCGATGGATGACCTGTTCGGTCAAGGTGGCTCCGCCGCTGCCTGTCTCGGTGGCTTCTGCCTGTCTCTGTGGCTTCTGCCTGTCTCGGTAGCGGTCAGTGTCGGACGCTCCGCCGGACCGCGTCTCGTCTCATTTCACGGACATCCCCCGGCCTCGCGGCACGGCCGACCGACCGCGCCGGCCCCAATAACCCAATTAACCCTGGCCAGGGACGACAGATAATAGACAAAGGGTTCATAACAATGAAAGACAATTTGGTCACATGGCCGCGACAGTGCAGCTTAAATAGACATCGATAAAAAGCGGACAAAAAGTCAGATAACGACTTAATTACGCGGCGGCTGATGGAGCAGCGGACGGGCGGACATGATGTGATAATTTCTCGGGTTACCCGAGATACCGCCGGCAGCCGCGCCGGTAGGCTGGCCGCCGCCCTAGGTCTACCGTCTCCCAGTGGTGTGGAGCTATAATACCTAACCTAACCTAACCTATATATAGCGCCGGTAGGCTGGCCGCCGCCCTAGGTCTACCGTCTACCAGTGGTGTGGAGCTATAATACCTAACCTAACCTATATATAGCGCCGGTAGGCTGGCCGCCGCCCTAGGTCTACCGTCTCCCAGTGGTGTGGAGCTATAATACCTAACCTAACCTAACCTATATATAGCGCCGGTAGGCTGGCCGCCGCCCTAGGTCTACCGTCTCCCAGTGGTGTGGAGCTATAATACCTAACCTACCTAACCTATATATAGAGCCGGTAGGCTGGCCGCCGCCCTAGGTCTACCGTCTCCCAGTGGTGTGGAGCTATAATACCTAACCTAACCTAACCTATATATAGCGCCGGTAGGCTGGCCGCCGCCCTAGGTCTACCGTCTACCAGTGGTGTGGAGCTATAATACCTAACCTACCTAACCTATATATAGCGCCGGTAGGCTGGCCGCCGCCCCATGTCTACCGTCTCCCAGTGGTGTGGAGCTATAATACCTAACCTAACCTATATATAGCGCCGGTAGGCTGGCCGCCGCCCTAGGTCTACCGTCTCCCAGTGGTGTGGAGCTATAATACCTAACCTAACCTATATATAGCGCCGGTAGGGCTGGCCGCCGCCCTAGGTCTACCGTCCCCCAGTGGTGTGGAGCTATAATACCTAACCTAACCTAACCTATATATAGCGCCGGTAGGGCTGGCCGCCGCCCTAGGTCTACCGTCTCCCAGTGGTGTGGAGCTATAATACCTAACCTAACCTAACCTATATATAGCGCCGGTAGGCTGGCCGCCGCCCTAGGTCTACCGTCTACCAGTGGTGTGGAGCTATAATACCTAACCTACCTAACCTATATATAGCGCCGGTAGGCTGGCCGCCGCCCTAGGTCTACCGTCTCCCAGTGGTGTGGAGTTATAATACCTAGCCTAACCTAACCTATATATAGCGCCGGTAGGCTGGCCGCCGCCCTAGGTCTACCGTCTACCAGTGGTGTGGAGCTATAATACCTAACCTAACCTAACCTAACCTATATATAGCGCCGGTAGGCTGGCCGCCCTAGGTCTACCGTCTCCCAGTGGTGTGGAGCTATAATACCTAACCTACCTAACCTATATACAGCGCCGGTAGGCTGGCCGCCGCCCCATGTCTACCGTCTACCAGTGGTGTGGGGCTATAATACCTAACCTAACCTAACCTAACCTATATATAGCGCCGGTAGGCTGGCCGCCGCCCTAGGTCTACCGTCTCCCAGTGGTGTGGAGCTATGCTGCTTGTCCTGGACTGTTGTGCTCCTGAATGACCCTGTCATAAAACGCAATGCAGGCAGACAATGGATGAACTATAAACGATTATTACCATTCATAAAACTGCATGAAACTGTAAGTGGCCACTGCACTTGGGTTTCCTTGGAGTGGGCGTTGATTGATGCGTACGTGTTTACTGGACTGAAGATTGCACTCAACCTTAATGCGCTTACATTAGGTATGCAGCAGGAACCAGCTATGTACATTTTCTAATTAGGGCCGTAATTGCAGGATAAAGGCACTCACGAACGCTTCTGAAAAACTCACGGGTTATTAGTGTGAAGTATGGGAAGGGAGGTTTGCATTTGCTACTATTGCCTCGAGTTGTACAAACGTCCACGCTCGTTGTCTTGGCTTTATGGAACAACAGCCGAACGTTGTCGGATAGCGGGCATTAGCGAAACGAGCTGTCGGCTTCGCTTGGCACACACCCGCGCTGCTTTACGGGCGATTGGCCATCGGCTAATCGCTTTCACATTTCAGCTCGAGTGACTGAGTCAACGGTTTCACGAGCGCGGAACTGGTTGCAAACGCTCGATTTTAACGCCGGCCACCGTATAGCACGCGCCATGCCTGTTTGCTGAGCCTTGTGTGTGAAACAAACGACATCACCTCTTCCGGTTAACATGGGCTTGTGTGTATGCGTGTATATGTATGTAGAACGAAAGAGCGAGGGGAGAAAAAGAGCAAGTCGCTAACCAGCCTTCTCCGTTGTTCTAGGTCTGGTTCCAAAACCGACGGGCTAAGTGGCGGAAGCAGGAGAAGGTGGGTCCGCAGGGGCACCCGTACAACCCGTACCAGACGTCGATGGCCATGCCGTCCAGCGCGCCATCCATCTCGCCACTGCAGCCGCCGTTCTCCCACCTGAGCTACCTGAGGAAGCCGTTCGAGTCGCCGTTCCTGGGCGGCTCCCCGCGGCTGTCCGGTGGCATGCTGCCTGCCGGTCTGCTGCCCGGCGGCGGCTACCTGGCTCACCCGCTCGCGGCCCTCCGCGACTACCGCGCGGTGCTGCCACCGCTGGTGCCGTTCGGCAGCCCCTACTCGCCGACCTTCCAGAGTCTTCTGGCCAACTTGTCGGCGCACCGGCCGCAGTTCGACTCGTCCGAGTACAAGGCGCTCATCTCTAACATGGCGCTGCCGGTCTCGGCGCCGCTGCCGCCCGCCAGCGGCGCGCCGGCGCCGGCGCCCGCGCCGCCCGCCGCCGCCGCCCCGTCCGGCCTCTCGCACGGCAGCCCGGAGCTGCGCACCTCCAGCATCGCGGTGCTGCGGCTCAAGGCGCGCGAGCACGAGATGCGGCTGGAGTTGCTGCGCAAGAACGGAGACCTTTGCAGCTAGGCGGTGGCTGGGCCAGCCGGGAGGGGACGGTTGTCAGTGATAGGCGCGCGAGCGTCTTTGTTCGGACTTGTCGGCGCGTACGGCGGCCGCGGCCGCCGGCGGGCCTGTTGTTGGTGTGAGAGTGAGTCGTGTGAGCTGTGTGAGCCGTGTGTGCGGTGTGAGAGTGAGCTGTCCTGTTCGGGTGGGATGTGTGATGTCAGAGCACTGCAGCCGGTGCGTCGTTGACTGGTGCCGATTTTGGTGCTGGCGTGGCGTTTGCGACGCGTCAGTTCGCGGCAATGCGCCAGCAGCTTGTTTGGTAGTCACCGGAAGTATTAAACTGTAACAGTATTTGCAGTCCTTTGAATTTGACGTGATGTGCCTTGGATGTGAGGGAGGTCGCGTGAGAAAGCAACACGAGAGACAACACTCGCAGCGGTTTCGTTGCGCTTAGGTAGGTGGATAAGTACTTTATAGGACAGGCGGTATGAGTGCGCGAGTGAGACGAATTTCTGCACGCTGCTTAGGTTTCTGCAAAGTGTATGTGTATCAGCCTGTTGGTGGCCCTAATTTGACCTTGCCGTGCATTTTTGGGTCTCGAACTCGAAGACGACGAATGTTAAGACTGTTCTCCTATTTAATAGAACATTCCATCATTGCAGCCACTGCTTTGAGCACGAATATCTACCTTGGATGATCCATCCGAAATCCTATGATCCTAGCGTCGTCGTGTCGTTGTCTGGAGGTGGTTATATCCGTGTTGAGCGCACTCCGTGATGTGGGCGTGCGCGCGGGGGATGCGCCTACCCCCTGTGGTGTGCCGGTACATAGGTGCCGTGTAACCATTACTGGGTATTGTGTGCGCTGCAGATCGGTGCCCCGGTCACAGGCCGTGCTAATATTACCAAAGCTTGGTGTATAAAGTGTCTCATTAAGTTGATATAATAAAGCTGTTGACAAAATGGTGCTCTCGGAGTTTTCACGTGTTCACGGGGTTAGCGCCTTGTGCGCCGACGCAGTCACCCGAGATCGGCGAGGCTGCTCCCCTCTCAGCGACTTCAGGATATCTGCAGATGCCGGATTGCAGTCTCTCATCTCGGACGCGTAAGACCGTGAATTGGCGAATCCAGTTGAACACAGCCTAGATTCCAGCGCCAGTCGTCACATAAGACTATCAATCAACACAGTTAGACATGTCACTTGCACCGATTCTGACTTCAGATCAGTCATCTAATCGATCCTAATAGAACGAAAGTTTTACGTAACGGTGACAAATTATCTGTTCAGTTCGAACATGAACTGCACGAACACACCAGAACTTACCAACGATCACTCGCAGATAACGAACATAAAAAAATCGCACTTCTTTGCGCTACCTAACAAAGCTTACAACGCTTTCCTCACACCCGCTCGCTGATATTTTGTGCAGTATATCCCCGATAAGGTCACGAAAATTAGGGTATTGCTCACAATGAGCACTATCTGTGATCTGTCACTGTACGCAACAAGCCAATCAGCCAGTCTCACGGGGATTTCTGCCTTTCAGTGTCGCAGAAACAGTGTTTTTCGAACGGTGGCTTTTGTTACTGATATTGTCTCAGAACGCGCCGGTGTTTCCCTGCTTCGGCTGGGAGTCAGATGTGGCTCCTGTTTCAGTCCACGATTGAGCTATGGCTTTAGAGATATGAGGCTCAGGATTTTCCGAACGTTCTTCGATTGTGTCTATAGTTGCTTAGCGCTAACTGTCTCAGTCTATATGTAGCTGTCTAGCGGTAAATTTACTGAGGAAATTTGCTGATCTGAGGCCAATTTCACAAAGCAAAAAAGTTTGTAATTACAAAGAATTTCTTTGTTATTACCAATAATTTGTACACATGTTTGTAGTTTGGATTTCACAAAACCCCAGGGCAGTAAATTTACATTTACTATTTACAAACTAGTTTACAAATATATTGTTTGTAAAATGTTTGCAATTGCACATGTTCTATTTTTCAAAGGTTGACGGAAGTGAGGAAATGTTTGCAATTACAAACTTGTAATTCCAGTGGGTCAGGGGTTCTGAATTTCAGAAACTCCATTGATAGTTGACGTTGTTTGACTGTTCAGGTTATTTTCTTGGTGAGGCTGTTACGTTGCCGAGGTTGTTAGGGTAATGGTTTAGTTATACATAGGTATAGCTGCCAAAAAAAGTTAGTTCCCGAGAGATTCGAACAGGGATATCCAGCTCTGAAGTCCAGTTACTGTGCACCTTACTGATTGCGCTATGATGTGAGGGGCGCCTCCGCGCGGAGAAACCGCATGCCGATAGAATTGTAGCTGTCAACGATGTCTTGTGCAAATGTGCAGTGAACCTTCAGCCTTTACGACCTAGGAAATCGGCTAGCTTAGGTTAAAAAATGGTCGAGAAATTCAACGATCTTTCTTTTGAGAGTAGTTCTGTTGTTATGCTCCGCCACCCGGTCAATGGCCAAATTCTGTTTACTCTAATTGCTTACCAAGATATATTTTTATGACCAGAGTTTGCATTCCGATGAAATACTAATTAAAAGATAATTATCTCTATAACTAATTTTATTTTGAATACAAAAATAAACTGCAATGTAAATATTTGTTAAATCAATTTGTTAACAATCAAATTATTTGTCATTAGCATCAAGTTTAATACAAACGTTCTTGATTTCAAGGTTTCTGCTGTACTAACATTTGTGTTTACAATTTTCTTTACAATCGGTAATTCTTTGTGAAATTGGCCTCTGATCTGATTTACTGATGCTGATCTGATGGCACGCTGTCTCAGTATATAGCTGTCACCTGGTACACTGTCTCAGTCTATAGCTGTTTGGCGGTGGACCGTCTCACTGTAAGGCCGTCTGTGTGTGTCTGTCTCGGCTCGCGGCGCCGCCGACGTCCTCTGTGCGTGCAGTGTTTTTACAGCGCCTATCGGATTATCGGCGATGTCAGTCGGGAGGAAATAAAACGATTTTCCGGCTGTAATTACGTCCTAATGGGATCCGGTGCGCCGCCGGGGGATGAACGATTCCGTGTCACCCCTCCCCTCCCCACACGCTCCCCTACCCTACCCCGTCACGAGCTGCTCCCCCTCGGCTCGCCGACTCATTGGCTCAGCGACTCACCTGCTCACCGGCTCATCGACTCAGACTCACCGACTCATCGGAGCACCTGCTGATCAGCCTGCGCCCCTGTGTGTGTGTGTGTGTGTGTGTGTGTGTGTGTGTGTGTGTGTGTGTGTGTGTGTGTGTGTGTGTGGGTGTGTGGGTGTGTGGGTGTGTGGGTGTGTGGGTGTGTGGGTGTGTGGGTGTGTGGGTGTGTGTGTGTGTGTGTGTGTGTGTGTGTGTGTGTGTGTGTGTGTGTGTGTGTGTGTGTGTGTGTGTGTGTGTGTGTGTGTGTGTGTGTGTGTGTGTGTCTGTGTGTGTGTGTGTGTGTGTGTGTGTGTGTGTGTGTGTGTGTGTGTGTGTGTGTGTGTGTGTGTGTGTCTGTGTCTGTGTCTGTGTCTGTGTCTGTGTCTGTGTCTGTGTCTGTGTCTGTGTCTGTGTCTGTGTCTGTGTCTGTGTCTGTGTCTGTGTCTGTGTCTGTGTCTGTGTCTGTGTCTGTGTCTGTGTCTGTGTCTGTGTCTGTGTCTGTGTCTGTGTCTGTGTCTGTGTGTGTCTGTGTCTGTGTCTGTGTCTGTGTCTGTGTCTGTGTCTGTGTCTGTGTCTGTGTCTGTGTCTGTGTCTGTGTCTGTGTCTGTGTCTGTGTCTGTGTCTGTGTCTGTGTCTGTGTCTGTGTCTGTGTCTGTGTCTGTGTCTGTGTCTGTGTCTGTGTCTGTGTCTGTGTCTGTGTCTGTGTCTGTGTCTGTGTCTGTGTCTGTGTCTGTGTCTGTGTCTGTGTCTGTGTCTGTGTCTGTGTCTGTGTCTGTGTCTGTGTCTGTGTCTGTGTCTGTGTCTGTGTCTGTGTCTGTGTCTGTGTCTGTGTCTGTGTCTGTGTCTGTGTCTGTGTCTGTGTCTGTGTCTGTGTCTGTGTCTGTGTCTGTGTCTGTGTCTGTGTCTGTGTCTGTGTCTGTGTCTGTGTCTGTGTCTGTGTCTGTGTCTGTGTCTGTGTCTGTGTCTGTGTCTGTGTCTGTGTCTGTGTCTGTGTCTGTGTCTGTGTCTGTGTCTGTGTCTGTGTCTGTGTTGTGTCTGTGTCTGTGTCTGTGTCTGTGTCTGTGTCTGTGTCTGTGTCTGTGTCTGTGTCTGTGTCTGTGTCTGTGTCTGTGTCTGTGTCTGTGTCTGTGTCTGTGTCTGTGTCTGTGTCTGTGTCTGTGTCTGTGTCTGTGTCTGTGTCTGTGTCTGTGTCTGTGTCTGTGTCTGTGTCTGTGTCTGTGTCTGTGTCTGTGTCTGTGTCTGTGTCTGTGTCTGTGTCTGTGTCTGTGTCTGTGTCTGTGTCTGTGTCTGTGTCTGTGTCTGTGTCTGTGTCTGTGTCTGTGTCTGTGTCTGTGTCTGTGTCTGTGTCTGTGTCTGTGTCTGTGTCTGTGTCTGTGTCTGTGTCTGTGTCTGTGTCTGTGTCTGTGTCTGTGTCTGTGTGTCTGTGTCTGTGTCTGTGTCTGTGTCTGTGTCTGTGTCTGTGTCTGTGTCTGTGTCTGTGTCTGTGTCTGTGTCTGTGTCTGTGTCTGTGTCTGTGTCTGTGTCTGTGTCTGTGTCTGTGTCTGTGTCTGTGTCTGTGTCTGTGTCTGTGTCTGTGTCTGTGTCTGTGTCTGTGTCTGTGTCTGTGTCTGTGTCTGTGTCTGTGTCTGTGTCTGTGTCTGTGTCTGTGTCTGTGTCTGTGTCTGTGTCTGTGTCTGTGTCTGTGTCTGTGTCTGTGTCTGTGTCTGTGTCTGTGTCTGTGTCTGTGTCTGTGTCTGTGTCTGTGTCTGTGTCTGTGTCTGTGTCTGTGTCTGTGTCTGTGTCTGTGTCTGTGTCTGTGTCTGTGTCTGTGTCTGTGTCTGTGTCTGTGTCTGTGTCTGTGTCTGTGTCTGTGTCTGTGTCTGTGTCTGTGTCTGTGTCTGTGTCTGTGTCTGTGTCTGTGTCTGTGTCTGTGTCTGTGTCTGTGTCTGTGTCTGTGTCTGTGTCTGTGTCTGTGTCTGTGTCTGTGTCTGTGTCTGTGTCTGTGTCTGTGTCTGTGTCTGTGTCTGTGTCTGTGTCTGTGTCTGTGTCTGTGTCTGTGTCTGTGTCTGTGTCTGTGTCTGTGTCTGTGTCTGTGTCTGTGTCTGTGTCTGTGTCTGTGTCTGTGTCTGTGTCTGTGTCTGTGTCTGTGTCTGTGTCTGTGTCTGTGTCTGTGTCTGTGTCTGTGTCTGTGTCTGTGTCTGTGTCTGTGTCTGTGTCTGTGTCTGTGTCTGTGTCTGTGTCTGTGTCTGTGTCTGTGTCTGTGTCTGTGTCTGTGTCTGTGTCTGTGTCTGTGTCTGTGTCTGTGTCTGTGTCTGTGTCTGTGTCTGTGTCTGTGTCTGTGTCTGTGTCTGTGTCTGTGTCTGTGTCTGTGTCTGTGTCTGTGTCTGTGTCTGTGTCTGTGTCTGTGTCTGTGTCTGTGTCTGTGTCTGTGTCTGTGTCTGTGTCTGTGTCTGTGTCTGTGTCTGTGTCTGTGTCTGTGTCTGTGTCTGTGTCTGTGTCTGTGTCTGTGTCTGTGTCTGTGTCTGTGTCTGTGTCTGTGTCTGTGTCTGTGTCTGTGTCTGTGTCTGTGTCTGTGTCTGTGTCTGTGTCTGTGTCTGTGTCTGTGTCTGTGTCTGTGTCTGTGTCTGTGTCTGTGTCTGTGTCTGTGTCTGTGTCTGTGTCTGTGTCTGTGTCTGTGTCTGTGTCTGTGTCTGTGTCTGTGTCTGTGTCTGTGTCTGTGTCTGTGTCTGTGTCTGTGTCTGTGTCTGTGTCTGTGTCTGTGTCTGTGTCTGTGTCTGTGTCTGTGTCTGTGTCTGTGTCTGTGTCTGTGTCTGTGTCTGTGTCTGTGTCTGTGTCTGTGTCTGTGTCTGTGTCTGTGTCTGTGTCTGTGTCTGTGTCTGTGTCTGTGTCTGTGTCTGTGTCTGTGTCTGTGTCTGTGTCTGTGTCTGTGTCTGTGTCTGTGTCTGTGTCTGTGTCTGTGTCTGTGTCTGTGTCTGTGTCTGTGTCTGTGTCTGTGTCTGTGTCTGTGTCTGTGTCTGTGTCTGTGTCTGTGTCTGTGTCTGTGTCTGTGTCTGTGTCTGTGTCTGTGTCTGTGTCTGTGTCTGTGTCTGTGTCTGTGTCTGTGTCTGTGTCTGTGTCTGTGTCTGTGTCTGTGTCTGTGTCTGTGTCTGTGTCTGTGTCTGTGTCTGTGTCTGTGTCTGTGTCTGTGTCTGTGTCTGTGTCTGTGTCTGTGTCTGTGTCTGTGTCTGTGTCTGTGTCTGTGTCTGTGTCTGTGTCTGTGTCTGTGTCTGTGTCTGTGTCTGTGTCTGTGTCTGTGTCTGTGTCTGTGTCTGTGTCTGTGTCTGTGTCTGTGTCTGTGTCTGTGTCTGTGTCTGTGTCTGTGTCTGTGTCTGTGTCTGTGTCTGTGTCTGTGTCTGTGTCTGTGTCTGTGTCTGTGTCTGTGTCTGTGTCTGTGTCTGTGTCTGTGTCTGTGTCTGTGTCTGTGTCTGTGTCTGTGTCTGTGTCTGTGTCTGTGTCTGTGTCTGTGTCTGTGTCTGTGTCTGTGTCTGTGTCTGTGTCTGTGTCTGTGTCTGTGTCTGTGTCTGTGTCTGTGTCTGTGTCTGTGTCTGTGTCTGTGTCTGTGTCTGTGTCTGTCTGTGTCTGTGTCTGTGTCTGTGTCTGTGTCTGTGTCTGTGTCTGTGTCTGTGTCTGTGTCTGTGTCTGTGTCTGTGTCTGTGTCTGTGTCTGTGTCTGTGTCTGTGTCTGTGTCTGTGTCTGTGTCTGTGTCTGTGTCTGTGTCTGTGTCTGTGTCTGTGTCTGTGTCTGTGTCTGTGTCTGTGTCTGTGTCTGTGTCTGTGTCTGTGTCTGTGTCTGTGTCTGTGTCTGTGTCTGTGTCTGTGTCTGTGTCTGTGTCTGTGTCTGTGTCTGTGTCTGTGTCTGTGTCTGTGTCTGTGTCTGTGTCTGTGTCTGTGTCTGTGTCTGTCTGTGTCTGTGTCTGTGTCTGTGTCTGTGTCTGTGTCTGTGTCTGTGTCTGTGTCTGTGTCTGTGTCTGTGTCTGTGTCTGTGTCTGTGTCTGTGTCTGTGTCTGTGTCTGTGTCTGTGTCTGTGTCTGTGTCTGTGTCTGTGTCTGTGTCTGTGTCTGTGTCTGTGTCTGTGTCTGTGTCTGTGTCTGTGTCTGTGTCTGTGTCTG
>JAXIVJ010002365.1:50000-111342 GCA_036785665.1 Chirona hameri
CACGCTCACTGGAGTAGCAAGCTCACTGTCAATGGACTCACTGGCGGATCCAGCTTCCCAATATCGGGGGGGGGACTAATTTCACTGGGGGCTTCCGGGCCCCAAGGGCCTCCATATGACCTAAAAGTTACCCCCCATTTTTCCCTTTGCGGACTTGTTCTTTTTCTCGCTATGCTATTCTTACATGTAAGGACGTGTAATTAAGTGCAAAAATAAAGTTGATGGATATTTGCCTTCAAATATCTCAAATTTGGTAATTTTACATGCTATTTTATATACAAATTAGTTATTCGCTTATAGCTTTTGACTGAATAACACTAGAAGAGCACAGTAAACGTCATTTTGTTGTTATCATCAAGACGCGTTGAATGCTGTGCAGCATGATTTCTTTCTGACATTTAATGACCTTGACCTAAGGTCAAGGTCACGGCGCAATGCCACCATTCCAAATTTGACCTACACGGCGATTATATATCTTTGAACTTGTCTTGAAGATAGGAATTCATTGGTATTAAAATAATTGCGCGATCGTTGATGATTATAAAAAAAAACTGATATATTTTCGGGCTTTCTTTACACCGAGAAGGAAGTTATGAAGTTGCTACTCGACATTCTAATTAAAATGAATTTAAATGTTGCCATTAACGATCAGGCGTTATTTAAAGACAATCGAATTCCTCGCAACAAGACAAGTTTTAAGATATATAACATCGCCACATATGCCACAATTGGAAACCTAACCTTGAACCTTGACATTGACCTTAGGTGAAAGCCACCAAATGTTAGAGAGATGTCATACTGCATATCATTCAACGCGTCTTGACACAATTAACACAATGGTGTCCATTTTAACGTTTTATCTTTATTCAGTTAAAAGTTATTGGAGAATAACATCTTTCACAAAAAGAACATATAAAATGACAAAATTTAGCATATTTGAAGACAAATAACCATATTTTTGTTTTCTGTTTGAACGACACTTCTTTACACTTAACAATAATACAGCCAAAATAGGAAATACATTTTTGGGATACCTTTTCTCCAACGTGTTTCTAATTTTTCGCGAAGGCTTGGGTATCCCCCCCCCCCCCCAAAAAAAAAAATCAACAAACAAAAAATACCAACTTCGAAATTTAAGGTCAAGGTCATCAAAAGTCAGAAAGAGGTCATGCTGCAGAGCATGCAACTCGTCTTGATGAGAACAGCAAAATGAAGTTTACCGTACCATTCTAGTTTCATTCAGTCAAAAGTTATTAGTGAATAACATTTTTTTTAAATAGCATGTAAAAAGTCAAAATTTGAGATATTTGCAGGCAAATATCCCTCAATTTTTTATTCACTTAATTGACACGTCCTTACACGTAAGAATAGCATAGCGAAAAATAAAAAACACGTTTGAGAAAAGGTATCCCAAAAAGTTGTACAATTTCGAAAACATACTAAATTTTGAAATTTTCGAAAATGAACAAAATTAACATCACCATGTATAAAACAGCTCATTGATATTCTTATGACATATAATACATCTATATTGCTTCATAAATTCCCCGTCATATGGGCTGACAATGATTGGCCTGCACCGTGACCTTCTAAAAATCCCCGAGGAAATATCTCCTGAACCACTGCTTGCATTGCAATACAACTTTCACAGCTCACTTTAGCGCCCCAGGTTACCCCTGATGCCAATTTTGGCCATAATCGGTGACATGACGGTGTCATCTTGCACTTTGTTTTTGTCGATTTGTCATGGAATGCCCCAGCTACAAGAAGAACATTGGGATTTTTAACTGAACCTAATTACCCTTAAGAGTAGACGTATTCCACACATATAGTTACCTATGTAAGGAAATTCACTCGCGCGCTCCTCTGCCACCCAGCAGGCAGCAGGAGACCAAAGGCTGCGACGCTGCGTGTAAAATTATAACTTACGTTGGTTGTGAATCACTCCAAAATAGCGTCAGACGCGCCACTTTCCCTATCCCTACTGCTACCAAAATGCTACCAAAAAGAGGAAAACGAACTAGGCAAAAACAAGATTTCTTTCTTTCGCAAGAAGCTTTTTATCGCAGGCAGTACCCATTTTTCATCGCCAGTTTCAGCGATGTATTTTGTTTGGGAGGCGGCTAATTTATATTGCCGCCCCTGTCGAGCTTGGGATGGGGGGGGGGGGCTTTTGCCCCTGCCGCCCCCCCCCCCCCCCCTGGATCCGCCAGTGTCACTGGTCTGGACGAGTGGCAGGGCCCGGTCTACTCGCTGCGTTGCTCCCTGCTCTCTCTATCAACGCTAACGGCCGGGGTGGTGATAGAGTACAGCTGGCAGGACCTGATGGTGGAAGCAGAGTACAGTTGGCATCACCCTGATGTGACGGCACAACTTTGGCAGCACCCGGTGGCGGAGGCACAATACAGTTGCCAGGACCCAACGGTGGCGACAGAGTAACGGTCGACATCGCCCGGTGGTAACGACAGAGTATATTGAGCAGGACCGACCCGCTCACACTCACACTCCAACCCTCTAACACTCCCTTCAACTCACAATGCGTCGCCAGGCCGGCCACGCCTGGCCGCACCAGGCCGGGTGGCGCCGGGCCGAGGCCGGTCGGGGGCCGGCCGTGGGAGACGGGCTGTCGAACGCCGCTGCCGGGTGAACCGTGACAGAGGCCATTTCTCTCCGGCCGGCCGCCACTTTGCAGCCCGTCGTCTGCACGCCGGCGCACGTCCGCGGCCCGGACGGAATTTATTTCCAGGCCGACGGATGCCTCCATCGCTCGCCGTGGCTCCGCGGCGTCGCGGTTGTCCCTCAGCGTTCATACAAACAGATCAGTATTCATTATAACCGTAGCCGTGGCCGTTGACTTGCTCTCCATACATTCCGTTCATCCATACATTCCGTTTGTCCATACATGTCGTTCGTCATCCATCCACATGTTATCCATCCATATATTTCATCCATCCATACATTTCATCCATCCATACATTTCATCCATCCATACATTTCATCCATCCATACATTTCATCCATCCATACATTTCATCCATCCATACATTTCATCCATCCATACATTTCATCCATCCATACATTTCATCCATCCATACATTTCATCCATCCATACATTTCATCCATCCATACATTTCATCCATCCATACATTTCATCCATCCATACATTTCATCCATCCATACATTTCATCCATCCATACATTTCATCCATCCATACATATCATCCGTCCATACATTTCATCCATCCATACATTTCGTCCATCCACACATTTCATCCATCCATACATTTTGTCCGTCCATACATTTCATCCATCCATACATTTCATCCATCCATACATTTCATCCATCCATACATTTCATCCATCCATACATTTCATCCATCCATACATTTCATCCATCCATGCATTTCATCCATCCATACATTTCATCCATCCATACATTTCATCCATCCATACATTTCATCCATCCATACATTTCATCCATCCATACATTTCATCCATCCATACATTTTGTCCGTCCATGCATTCCGTTCGTCCATACATTCCGTTCGTCCATACTCTCCATACATTCCGTCCGTCCATACATTAATTTCACCCATGCATTCCTTTCGTTCATGCATTCTGTTTGTCCATACATTCTTCTCCATACATTCCGTTCATCCACGCATCCCAGTCGTGACGTCATTGGACCCCGTGCAGAGCGGTGTGACCAGATTACCCGGCAGCCGCCGTTGTCACAATATTTCGTCGTCAAAAGTGAGCGGCGCCGCGTCATTTGTTCGCCGGGGACATTAATGTCACCGTCGATTGGCTTTACCGCGTCGGACGGCCGTTTCTCAGGCCGGGAGCGGCCACCCGGCCGCCTGGCAGAGGACGGGAAGAGCAGGGGTGGTGGAGTGTCGCGGACGGTCATACTGGGTCTGGGACAAAGGTGTTGGTTGTAGAGTGTAGGGGTCAATGAATCAATCTGTTCTGTGACGTCCTCGCCATGTCACGCTCTTGTTCGTTATAGATGCCACTCCGATCTCTTGCGTCCCCCTCTCTCTCTCTCTCTCTATTTAATCAAACCCCCTCTCTCCATGTCTCCTTCCCCTCTTCATCTCAATCTCTCCTAGTTGTATTTCTCCTTTTCCTTCTTCCACGCACGCCCTCTTGCTCCTTCCTCCGCTTCTTGCACTTCTTGTTTGTCTACTTGCTCCATCGATCCATCCTCTCTCAATCAACGTTCCTGCGACGAAGCAAATACATTTGTTTCGGACGAATGTTGTATATATTGTGACACAGAATTCCGAGCCTTTCACGAGTGACCGGCGCCGCGCAGACACGTAAACAAATGGCTGCCCGGGCCGACCGGGGGATCGTTCGATGTCCGATGACGCGATTTTACTGCACGCGATCTACAGTGTCACCACACCCAATCAGCGACGATGACAGATTATGGGGCGCATTCTCCACATTCCAGCGCTGTGTTGCTGACACGGACAAATCGCTCATTCCAGTACTTTTCACCTTGATCAGCGCTGATCAGTACTGGATGACTCATCGTTCACTCCAGGGCAGAAACATGACACCCTCACACACAGGCATTCCTGTAACCAAATCAAACACATCACCCGCCCACTTCTCCACACCACCGCATTGTCAACGCACCCCCACTCCTCCCCTGACGATGCTCCGCCCCCTCGGACGGCCACGCCCCCGGCCATGTATCACCTCTGCGTCGTCCGCCTTTCGGCACATTTGGCGCACATTAGAGCGGCGTTAGTGGCGCACGGCAATTACAGAGCGATCTTATCAAATAATTAACTTTGCCTCGGCTCCCGATCCGTCAACTGGCTGGGCAGTGAGCATGACGTCACTGGCCTAATGGGATAAGCGGATTTTTCGACGGCGACTGAGACCGGCTGCAGAAGAAGTGATTAGGCGCTGCGCAAAGCAGCCGATTACGGATATTTTTTGAGTGTTTACAACAGGCTTTGTTTAAGGGCTTCGCTGGCATGCAACTGCGCGGTGGCGGCTGGCGATGGCTGGTGCGCTGCACGGGCTGCCTCGCCAGGCAGAGTTGTGCGGCCAGGGAGGACGGTTCGGAGGACGGTTGGGAGGACGGTTGGGAGGATAGCTGGGAGGACAGCGAAGAGGACGTAGGATACTCCGCCCATGTAGCTCAGTTAGAAGAGCATCGGAATGCAAACGTGCACTACGTGGCGGCAAGGTGGGGGCGAGTCGCCGCGGCGCTCGATATATTTTCCTCCTGACTGGGATCACCTGTCGGTGGAAGGGGCTGCATACAGGTCAGGTGACGCCAGGGGCTGGGTGGACCATGCTCCGACCTGAGAGCCGTTACATTTCGCCGCTTATACATGTCAAGGAACTTGAATTATGAGATTGGATGGTTGAGGCCAGGGTCCACGCAACAAGTATTGCTTAGCGCGGGCACTGACCACAAAAATCCCCCAACTTAAAGGTCCGAGCAAAAACATTATTTCTTAATTGGACGGATGAACTGGATGGTCGAAAACTGAGAAGACAGTCAGGTGGATGTCCAAGAGAAGAGCCAGGAGGACACTCAGAATTGAATTCCAAATCCAAGGGATTGCCAGGAGGATGATCGGGACAGTTCAATGACCTGCCTGGGCAGTTCAATGACCTGTTCAATGACCTGCCAATGCTGACGGAATGGTGGTAAAGAAGACCAGCACAAGGATAATCTACAGCACAGTCGAAATGACGATCAGAAATCTTACATAGACGAATCTGATTTATCTAAAAACAAGACAAACATTTAACTGCCCCCTACGTTCAGGATGTTAATACGTTCCTGAAATCCCCAAAGTGTTAAAGCACACATTGGCCCAATGGAGTGGCCATCCTCAAAATAACGGTTCGTGTGGTGCAGCTACTTAACTTATGCGATATAAATCAAACACGCCCTAAACCTCTGAAAATAAAGCGACTAATTCACCAAGTTTGGTTCGAGTGATAGGTGTTATAAATGAGGTTGTTCAGCTGTTCATGCAGATCGTTCATTTGCTTTGCTTAAGCATAGACCTGCGCGGAACGACATACAAACATAGTCTGTTCAAATTATAAGTAGATCAGCTGTGTGATTATTTTACACAATTATGCATTTTATACTTTCTGACATACATAACTGTAAAATGTAAATAGCATGTAAGTATTTGAAATCCATCTTCTATCAAGCTTTAAGAGCTGGAGTACTAGGGCTTAAACACAGCTAAGCAACAGCCAAACACTCCACGACATAAGCTCGAACGTAAACGGTAACCCTCCACATTCTTTTTCCTGCCATATTTCGACACCAGGCGCGTTGTCGATGACTAGAGCGTTGCTTTCTGGCAGACAAGGGTACTTTGAAGCGAGGGCGGATCCAGCCTGCCGCGCTTTTGGGGGGGGGGCAGCAAACCGTTTTTAGCGGACATTACCTACCCCCAATTTTGAATTTCTTCCAGGATTTGGGCCACTTTATTTTGTAACCACACGATTTCTAATGGTTTCTTTATTTTTATATTTTTGTGTTTTTTTTTTAGCTTTTCGACCTTTTGGGATATCGAAAAAGGAAAGATGTCAGCTTGCAGTTTGTATCAGGGCTGCGGAGTCGACATAATTTTAGCAACTCCGACTTCGACTCCGACTCCGGCCTAAACAAATCGGCTCCGACTCCGACTCCAACTCCGACTCCGGCCTATATCCGTTCTCCAATCGCATGCTAAGCAATATCTGCAATCCCATCTATTTTTTCCCGTGTGTTTTTGTTATTAACAGTATGGAGAACAATGCTACGCCGCCCGAGCACGGGCGTGCCGGCCGCGCGTCCAGCCCAGTCGCGCTCGCCTGCAGGCGGCGGAATAAAATAAAGATAAGAACGTGAGACCGGCACCACTTTGTGTGTCTCGTCGAGACGTGTCCGAGACGTGTTTGTTTGTTTACACGACTCGACGAGACATACACAGTGGTGCCGGTCTCACGTTCTTATCTTAATTTGATTCCGCCGCCTGCAGGCGAGCGCGACTGGGCTGGACGCGCGGCATTTGGCATTGCACAGCACGACATACCTGGTTCACCACATGACCTTAAATTACCTTGACCTGAGACCAAATTTTGAATTTGACTTAGGTAACCTGGTCACCATGGTATGATTAAAATCTCCTTGACGAAGCGAGCACGATGATATTAAAATGGACGCCGTGTGCCCGTAAGAGTCGGTGCGTCCAAAGCCCCAATCATCATCAGATGACGTAAACAAATTCCCCTATCTTCATCAGGCGCAAATCTACCGCTAGTTGAGTAAACTTTCCACTCGATTCATTTTCCACTCATTTTCTTTCGAAAGGGATGTAAAGTTAATGTCCCTAGGCCGACGACTATTCTACCGACCAAAGTAATCGCCAATTGCCAAAAAGTCGACTCCGACTCCAGGCCGGGGTCGGAGTCGGTAAGATTTTAGCGACTCCGACTCCGACTCCGGCCAAAACTGCCGACTCCGACCGACTCCAACTCCGACTTCGACTCCGACTCCGCAGCCCTGGTTTGTATTGTTCCGACATTGCCTTACACTGAGCAAAACTATGTCGTTTGTCAGCTGTACCCAGGGGCGTAGCCGACATTTTTGAGTGTGGGAGGTCGGCTGAAATGACGAAAAAAATGTACCCCATTTTGTTATTCGTGTATTTAAGCCTTTGCAGCATTTTTAATGTGTATTTTCATGTTATAGTAGGTACTTGTTATTTAGCGCCACGAAGCGGCACGATATTTTTACGGGTTTGCCTGATAAAACCCAGAAACATAGGCGGTGGGCCTTGTAGAGAATAAGAAGCTAAACATGCTATTCATTCAATTCACTGTTACAACGAACCGAAGACGATAGCGATGGCTTCGTTATGACGATGGCCACCGATGTGACGCCGCGAAGCGGCGTGAAAATTTTAATTTTAGGTCGTGGAAAACAAAACTTGAATATTGGAACCAGACCGTGAGTGGAGCCAAGCCTCACGTAACCCCTATTCCTGGTTGCACATCTCGGTATGATGAAAATATTGAAATTAAGGTAGTTTTTCATATACATATTCTTCGGATAGTAAATCACGATGACCGGTGGCAGTCAGCGCTCAATAGTACATATGATAATAATAACTGTATACATATGTACCGAACTAACAAACAACTGGTAACAGTGCAAATGGTTTGAAAGCAACAAGAGGCAGAACGACTTTGCCGCACATAAATAGTCCCTGCGGATCTGGAGGAGCATGGGGTGAGATATCTTGGGGAGATGGTCCTGGCCTGATCTTCGGTCCAACAAGTTGGGCACCGCTGGAGCAGCTTCCGGGTGCCGATGTCCGCGTCTTTGCGTTAGCGTCGCCTTTTTTCGGAACTCGGCAGACTAGCTAAACATGTAGCCCGCTTGAAAGTTAATATTTTATGAAGGGAGTGGACCCTGGGGCTAGCCATTAGGTACCGCCAAGGAGAGAATCTGCCAGACACTTAACCCGCCATTGGCTGGGGGGGGGGGGGGCGTTTTTAGCCCTCCCCCTGACGGACTTTCGCAATAGCTCATAAACTAATAGCGCTATCGACGTGAAACTTCAGGTACATCAATTATACATCAATTATACGTCTTCTGTGTGAAAAAATCGTAATTTGTTTTTATCGAAATATAGCGAATTTAGTGACGTCACTACACACATGTTCTCTAAGGATACTTGGATAAGTTGGACGTGTTTTAGAGGCTCTACCAATGTGGAGAATTTTTGCGCTAAGAGGGTATATATTCCGATAAGTTGTATACCAGAAGATAGATAAGAGGCTGAGGAAGGTGCTGGTGGTATTTGCAGTCGTGTGACTGACTGCTCCAGACAAGGTAAAATCCTTAACTTAAATAGTGATTTTTATTTTATTTTAATATTTGGACGTGAATTTTCCAACCAGCGAGCTCAGAGTGTTCTGTTTTATTTTGGCATCTCACGAGGCAAAACAAAACAAAATCACGTCTAAATTTCCACATGCGCTTCTGCGTGAAGATACAGTAATCAGCTAGCAGGAAATCAAGTAGATCAAATTAAATAATCCAACCGAGTTTTCAAAATGCCTATTTCAAGGCTCGAGAGAGCCAGAAAGTGTGGGAATACTTCTGACGAGAAGAAAGAGGAGATGAGAGAAGATACTAGAGAAGAGAAGGTAGATGCTGAGAGAGAAGAAGATAGTGAAGAGAAGAGAGGTGTGATGAGAGAAGAAAAGAGAGAGAGGATAAGAGTGAAGAGAATATAGAAGAGAAGATAGAAAAGAAGATAGAAGTGAAAGCAGAAGAGAAGATAGGAGTGATGATTGAAGGGAAGCTGGATAAGACGATGAACAGATGATAGAAAGGAAGATTAAAAGAAGATACTAGAGAAAATAGAAGAAAAGATAGACGAGATCATCGGAGAGATGATAGAAGACCAGATAGAAGAGAAATTAAAAAGTATGATGGAAGGGAAGATGGAGAAGGGAAGAGGGAAGAAGGGAAGATAAGATGGAAGGAACATAGTAGAAACGATAGGAGAGAAGATAGAAGAGCAGAATAGAGAGCAGCTTGGAGAGACGATAGACAAGTTGATAGAATAGAAGATAGAGGAGAAGATAGAGGAGACGAAAGAAGAGAAGATAGAGGAGAAGATAGAGGAGACGAAAGAAGAGAAGAGAAGAGAAGAGAAGAGAAGAGAAGAGAAGAGAAGAGAAGAGAAGAGAAGAGAAGAGAAGAGAAGAGAAGAGAAGAGAAGAGAAGAGAAGAGAAGAGAAGAGAAGAGAAGAGAAGAGAAGAGAAGAGAAGAGAAGAGAAGAGAAGAGAAGAGAGATGGTTGGATAACTGTACAATATAGGAATAGACAGCACATCTAGGGTAGGAAGAGGCATCGCATTCCCGGAGAGCAGGAACATTGTGGTGCCTTATCGAACAGGTTCAGTGTCCTGGAGCCTGCCGAGGGACATGAGAAGGAAAATATTAGATATTTGATGATCGTTGATTCGCGGGTGAGGCCCTTTGGGAGAGTGTTCTGTGGGAGGGAGGACAGGTGTGCACTGGCGGAAACAGGGAGGGGGCGGCAGGGGCAAAAGCCCCCCCCCCCCCCCATCCCAAGCTCGACAGGGACGACAATAGAAACTAGCCCCCCCCCCCAAAAAAAAAAAAAAAATCGTTGAAACTGGCGATGAAAAATGGGTACTGCCTGCGAAAAAATAACTTCTTGCGAAAGAAAGAAATTTTGTTTTTGCCTCGATCGTGTTTCCTCTATTTAGTAGCATTTTGGTAGCAGTAGGGATAGGGAAAGTGGCGCGTCTGAAGCTATTTTGAAGGGATTCACAACCAACGTAAGTTATAATTGTACACGCAGCGCGCGTCGCAGTCTTTGGTCTCCTGCTGCCTGCTGGATGGCAGAGGAGCGCGTGAGTGAATTTCCTTACATGGGTACCTATGTTGTGTGGAATACGTCTACTAGCATTAAGTAGGGTAATTGGGTTCAGTTAAGAAAATCCCAATGTTCTTCTTTTTGTAGCTGGGGCATTCTACGACAAATCGACAAAAACAAAGTGCAAAATGAAACCGTCATGTCACCGATTATGGCCAAAATTGGTATATGGGGTAACCTGGGGCGCTAAAGTGAGCTGTGAAAGTTGTATTGCAATGCAAGCAGTGGTTCAGGATATATTGCCTCGGACATCTTTATAAGGTCACGGTGCAGGTCAATCTTTGTCAGCCCATATGGCGGATAATTTATGAAGCAATGTAGATGTATTCATTAGAATGGCATTAGAATGGCAATGAGCTGTTTTATAACATGGTGATGTTGATTTTTTTCCCATTTTGAAAAATTCAAAATTTAGTACGTTTTCGAAATTGTACAACATTTTTGGATACCTTTTCTCAAACATGTTTCTAATTTTTCACTATGCTTTTCTTACGTGTAGGGACGTGCCAAATAAGTGCAAAAATAAAATTGAGGGATATTTGCCTTCAAATATCTCAAATTTTGTCATTTTACATGCTATTTTATATACAAAATATGTTATTCGCTGACAACTTTTGACTGAATAAAACTAGAATGGTATGGTAAACATCATTTTGATGTTCTCATCAAGACGAGTTGAATGTTCTGCAGCATGACCTTTTTCTGACATTTGATGACCTTGATTTAAAATTTCAAAATTAGTATTTTGTCTTTAATTTTGAATCTTTTTTGGATGCACAAGTCAGATGTATTTCCTATTTTGACTTTATTATTGTAAAGTGTAAATAAGTGTCCTTCAAACAGGACAAATTTAATTGATGGTTATTTGTCTTCAAATATGGAAAATTGTGTCATTTTATGTTCTTTTTGTGACAGATGATATTCTCCAATACCTTTTGACTGAATCAAGATAAAAAGAAAGAAAAAAGACACCATTTTGTTATTTTCGTCAAGACGCGTTGAATGATATGCAATGTGACCTCTTTCTACCATTTGGTGACCTTCACCTACGGGTAATGTCAAGGTTCAAGGTTAGGTTTTCAATTGTGGCCTATGCGGCGATGCTAAATATCTTAAAACTTGTCTTGTTGCGAGGAATTCGATTGCGCTTAAATAACGCCTGATCGTCAATGGCAACTTTTACATTCATTTGAATTTGAATGTCGAATAGTAACTTCATAACTTCCTTCTCGGTGTAAAGAAAGCCCGAAAATGTCTCAGTTTGCTTTATAATCATCAACGATCGCGCAATTATTTTAATACCAATGAATTCCTATTTTCAAGACAAGTTCAAAGCTATATAACATCGCCGTGTAGGTCAAATTTGGAAAGGTGACCTTGCGCCGTGACCTTGACCTTAGGTCAAGGTCATCAAATGTCAGAAAGAAGTCATGCTGCACAGCATTCAACACGTCTTGATGATAACAATAAAATGACGTTTGCCGTGTCCTTATAGCTTTATTCAGTCAAAAGGTATAAGCGAATAACTAATTTGTATATAAAATAACATGTAAAATGATACAAAATGAGATATTTGGAGCCAAATATCCATTAATTTTATTTTTGCACTTAATTGACACGTAAGAATAGCATAGCAGGAAAAAATAACCCAAGTCCGCAAAGGGAATAATGGGGGTCATATGGAGGCCCCTGGGGCCCGGAAGGCCACAGTGAAATTAGTCCCCCCCCCCCCCATATTGGGAGGCTGGATTCGCCAGTGCAGGTGTGCCGTCAAACCAGGAGTGAAAGTGTCCGAACCTGGCCCTATTATCCAGGACGAGCTACGTGCGTGCGATCCCGAAACGATCATCATACAAGTGGGGGTCAATGGCGTTCGACCGAGGCGCAGCGTAAAGCTTGTGGAAGAATATTGGAAACTGCTGCAGACGCTGAAGAAGGCTAGGAAGCCTATCGTCATCACTGTCATCCTCCCTCGAGCTGCAGTCGGCACGAAGTGGTACTCCAGAGCCCTGTCAGCAAACCACTCTGTGAGCAAGCTATGCTCGGCTATAGGGTTTGAGTTTGTCGACCTGTGGGATAAGTTTTATGACAGCGACGTGTACTACATTAGGGATGGTTTGCATTTATCAGATGAGCGGGCGACAGTACTGGGGGCTACATACGCAAGGGTGATTCAGGGGAACTAGGCGGGGGGGGGGGGGGTCAGAAGACACAGGTGGCCTGTATGGCCAACCTGTGAAAAGTTGAAAAGTTGCATTGCAAAAGAGCATGTAGGTGAGACAGCACAAAAGTGTAACAAAATTATTTTTCCGTTGGCCAAGCATAATCAACCACTGTCTCAATCTGTGCTAGCAAAGCTGGTGCAAACCCTTGTCATTCCCCATCTGTCGTGCTACGCACCCATATGGGGCGTTCTGGGTACAAATAAACGACAACGTCTCCAAAAAGTCATGAACAGGGCTGCACGCATGGTCACGAAAACGCCACGTAGTGCCCATATCACACCTGTACTCAAACGATTAGGCTGGAGGTCGATCGAGGACAAGATCAGTCACAAGGGCGCGGTGCTGGTACACCACGTCATGTTTTTCGATGCCGTATGTTTGTGCAATTAAAAGTTAACGATATCTATCAACCATTTTCTACAGCAAGAAGTCGCTTGGATATCGCCTAGTGTCGAGCGGACATAGCTTAGAAGCTTATACAAACCATGTCGCTAGTTATATTTCGGCCGGTGAATTTCATGGTCATCTGGCAGTATTTTATACCGATTGAATATGCATTAGAGTTATTATTTGGGCCAGTTGCATCCACTAGGCACTAACTCCCCATCTCCAGACCACACACGCCTTCGTATTCGACGCCCACCTGGGACGCACAGACCCGGAATAGGCATGCACTCATTTTCGGCGAAAATAAGACCAGCCATCACTGTTTACTCGACGCAGCGTGGTTGCAGGCCAGCAGCAATAATCCTACAGCAGCACAGGTACATGTATCTATGGGCTTAGAGCAGCAGCAACGAAGGAATTATTGAAAATGAATCTAAGTGCCTTGAAAAAACGGAGCCCCCACCTTGCTTCAATTTTTGGCTCGTTTGATCAATCTTTGTACGAACTGGGCGCGGCCTCTGCGCCAGGAACTGACGCAGATAAACGTTTATGATAACGAAAACGCAGCCTGTGTCTCGTTTTTTTCTCGTTTCTTTTGTGTTGCTCGATTTTTTTCCTGTGACTTGTTTATGATAACTGATGGCTCGGAATTGGCAAAAAAAAATCGAGCCGTGGCTCGATTTTTTTAAAATAAGAATGGCCTCTGTTCACGATTTTTCATCATGGAAGAAATATGAATGACGGCCAACCGGTTCACTTCGATCCGGGAGACTATCACTGTACAGTGTACGTAATAGTAATGCAAATCGGAGTCCAATTTTTTTGGACGTCCGAAAATAGTCCGACTCCGATTTGGACTTCGGTCGGTCAGCCACAGATACAATTTTGGACAATTTTCGGTCAAGGCACAATTCACACATTTTCCTACCTTACAGGCAGTTAATTGGATGACCTCTGATGTTTTCTAACAAAGTGTGGTATGATTGATGTATTTAGATGGGAAATTGAATGAAAGATGATGTGATGGCAATTGTGGACATGAAATAAAGTAAAAACATCACTAATTGTTATGTATAAGATGTTTTAAAAATTGGACTATTTTCGGACTCTTGGACTCATCGGACACTTTTCGGTCAACATTGTCATATTTGATCGGACTTTGGATCGGACATGATTTGGAAAATTTCCGAATCTTACACCACTAACGGGTGTCCACTATGAATCTGGACGCGACTAAATTACATATATGTCGAGTATGAGTTGGATGATAAAAGCTAGGAAAACAACATTGGAAAGCTCACACTTTGTATTTGCATGATACATCAGTGAAATGCAGCCGAAGCTCCATGCATGGCCGCCTCGCGCACCCGCGCGGGAACGCTCATCATCATGGTCCGCGCAACTTGCGAGTCCAGATATTTCAAAACTCTTCGGATTCTGGCGATGAGTTGTGCCTCTGTGGTAGCCTTCCAGTCTCCTTCGTACACTTTCTGCTTCAAAAGTCTCCAAATGTCCTCAATGGGACGCAGCTGAGGACAGTTTGGAGGATTGCTCGAATTCGTCACATGGGGCACCTCCAGTTTGTGGAGCAGCGCGAGGGTTTCCTTCGCGTAATGCGAACTGGTGAGATCGGGCCGGAACACATAGTCTTTGTTTGGGTAGTTGGTCTCCAGAAACGGCACCAATGCCTTCTGAATGCATTGTTTCCGATAACATTTACCGTTTATAGTTGTCATACTCTTGCAGAAGACTGGGCGCGTGATGCCCCGGGGTGATAAGCCAGCCAGACCATCACTTCAGACCATCATATACCGTCATAGACCATCATAGACCATCATAGACCATCATAGACCATCATAGACCATCATAGACCATCATAGACCATCATAGACCATCATAGACCATCATAGACCATCATACATAGTGGTTCTGGGCAGTCCCATATCCATTCAATTATTCCGAATGAGATGTTTTGGCTTGTCAGGATTTTTTTCGACAAAATTTTCGATGCGTGCGCGGACCTGCTTCTTGTCAAGGGATGCCAGTTTTACTGGCATTTTCGTTAGTCAAGGCTATTTTGATTGCACACGTGTAAAGTATTTATAACATACATTCTGTTGAGGAGCGACACTTAATATAATGATAATTGCTGGCGATGTTAGGAAACGTTAAACTGCGTCCGGATTCATAGTGGACACCCGTTAGTACGTAACACTCGGTCACAAATAAAATGTTAAACTGCATCGGAGTGCCGAGCTCCTCATTAGGCTCCAATGACAGAACAATCATAGATTTGGCTCATGTCACGAACCACTTCTACCCAGAAGTCTAACAGCCTGTCAGTGGCGGCGGAAGCGGGGGAGGGGGAGGGGGGGGGGTTGGCAGGGGGGGGGCATAAAAAAACGTGGGGGCAAACATATATTCCCCCCCACCACCACCACCTACCCACCCAAAAAAGTCAAGTGACGAAAGCTCATATTTCGGCAGTCGGATATCGAAAACCATTATGCCCGACATATCACCTCCACTCTCCCATCTCTTCATTCAACATTACCTCCCCACCCACCTCCATCCTCCCATCTCTCCCTTCAACATTACCTCCCCACCCACCTCCACCCTCCCATCTCTTCCTTCAACATTACCTCCCCACCCACCTCCACCCTCCCATCTCTTCCTTCAACATTACCTCCCCCCACCTCCACCCTCCCATCTCTTCCTTCAACATTACCTCCCCACCCATCTCCACCCTCCCATCTCTTCCTTCAACATTACCTCCCCACCCATCTCCACCCTCCCATCTTTTCCTTCAACATTACCTCCCCACTCATATCCACCCTCCCATCTCTTCCTTCAACATTACCTCCTCACTCACCTCCGCCCTCGAGCACTGAACGGGTGGAGCGCAAAACTGTTTTCCAACACCGCCGCCCCAGCGCATAATCAAGTCCTCAAGCGGGATTAGCCGGCACGTCAGGGCCGGGCCTGACCGGGCCTGCCCGGGCTGGACGGCGCTGGTGCAGCCTCTCCCGCGCACCGTACGAATCACAGCGGGCACCGTGCCCGGGGCGGACCTCACACCCGGCCCGCTCGGCGTCCGGGCCTCTCTCCCATCCCGCTCTGCAGTCTCATGACGCGTCCCCGACGGGAGTCGGAGGCGGCGTCTTCGACACGACACGACACGACACGACACGACACGACACGACGCGACACGACACGACACGACACGACGCGACACGACACGACACGACACACACGACACGACACGACACGACACGACACGACACGACACGACACGACACGACGCGACACGACGCGACACGACACGACACGACACGACACGACACGACACACACGACACGACACGACACGACACGACACGACACGACACGACACGACACGACACGACACGACACACACGACGCGACACGACACGACACGACACGACACGACACGACACACACGACGCGACACGACACGACACGACACGACACGACACGACACGACACGACACGACACGACACGACACGACACGACACGACACGACGCGACACGACACGACACGACACGACGCGACACGACACGACACGACACACACGACACGACACGACACGACACGACACGACACGACACGACACGACACGACGCGACACGACGCGACACGACACGACACGACACGACACGACACGACACACACGACACGACACGACACGACACGACACGACACGACACGACACGACACGACACGACACGACACGACACACACGACGCGACACGACACGACACGACACGACACGACACGACACACACGACGCGACACGACACGACACGACACGACACGACACGACACGACACGACACGACACGACACGACACGACACGACACGACACGACACGACGCGACACGACACGACACACACGACGCGACACGACACGACACGACACGACACGACACGACACGACACGACACGACACGACACGACACGACACGACACGACACGACACGACACGACACGACACGACACACACGACGCGACACGACACGACACGACACGACACACACGACGCGACACGACACGACACGACACGACACGACACGACACGACACGACACGACACGACACACACACACACACACACACACGTCCCCAGTCTGTACCCACCGTTCGATCTGTGCCGGGGCCGTTCGGGGAATAAGGACCGGCCCTCTCATCTGACGCTCCCGCGACGCCGGCTTATACCGGATAATGCAGAATGTGCGATGGATGGCCGGCAATGCCAATAGCCTCATGCATGCATACGCCGCCAAGGCCGTAATGGCTGTTGCCGGCGGCCGCCTCCCGTGCCCATGTTCGACGCGACTCGACAGGTAGCAGACAGTTAGCCATATTGATAAGTCACCGGACGAATACGAGACCAGAAGCCGCAAGCTACCAGAAAAAAGCGGCGAAGCATGTGCCGTGAGGGCCATTTCGAGTCAGTTTGTGGCGTGTTACAGCTCGGCATCGTTGTCGCGATGCTCTGATCTCTGCCGCTCGCCACATCTCGCCACATGTTGGCTCAGAGGCCCATGTTCCACTCTGTCAGACAGCAGGACATCTTTATGTGTCCCCTTCCCCATCCGACACGCTTTCCGTTAGTTTATACGATCGGAAATTCCGGCCCACTGGAATTTCGAGGTGCTAATGCGGCGAGACGTTGCCATGGAAACCGCAGAAGAAATGTTACCAGTGGCGACACGTGAATTAGACAAGGCTGTCCGTTGTGACAGACCCATGTTTCGAATCTAAAGCTCTCTAAAATTTTATCGGATTAGGTGCTTGCAATAATCTGTCAGCTGAACTCAAAATAAGATGAGGTGATTTTGGCAAGCATGCAAGCAACTGGGACCAAACTTACAACAACAACAAAAACGTTTCTATCAGTTACCGCAACGAAGGTATAGGGTACACTGACATTTCTAAGAGGAGAATGCCGCGATCAGCACGTGAAGCTGCAGCAGTTCACGTGACATCGCGGTCACTCCGTGGGCGCATCACGTGACGGTTGTATCTGGCACAGCCGTCACATCCGTCACGGGGAGACCCGGCGGCACAAGTGGCCGTGACAGGTGAACACCGGCATTGTGCGATCTGCCACTACCGGGTAGGTGGCAGCCGGCCTATTGCTGCCTCGCACGAAATGTAAATGAAATGCTCGTGATACATAAGAGTGCGTTATTTCGAGACATAAAAATATGTGAGGAAAAAAAAATCAAAAGAAATTCTAAGCGGCTTACGATACGACTGAGGATGAAGGGCTGGGAAATAAATCGACTTGTATCTAATGTTTGCTGTACTAATATTACAGACATGGATTATTTCATTTTGTATAATTGAAGAAAATATATTACTTTACTGTCGAGATAAAGCCCGTCGACAAGCCACTTCCATCAGCGGATGGTCACTGACCAAAGGCCGGCAGTTGCCTCAAATGCATTTATTAAATATAATGTAATAATGGTTAGTCATATTAACATGTTTTCAAACATATGATAACAATATGGATGATGTTTAAAGTAACAAACTTGACAAATTATTTTTGAATCAAGTTTGAAATATATTTTATTTTTTAAAAGTATAAAACATAGTTGGCATTTTTAGCTTTATCAAATGTTTACATGTATACATATTATATAAGCCCATATTTGCGATTTCCTACAGTTGAAGTACCATCATTGACATTTAATCCTGCTTGCAATCAATAAAACGCCTGTGGGTGTTGGTATCCATGAGTTACAGAATACAAAAGCATCTCTGAAAACCTCTATGTATAGCTCACAACAAACTTAATTTGAAAACACGGTTTTTTAGGTGTTAATACCAAAACGATTTCCAGAATCTGAACCTTCAGATTTAAAGACATACAGACATAACAGGAAAGTGCAACAAAGAGCCTCTTGGGCCCATCCGAGGTTGCCCCCTCCCCCCTCCCCCTCTACCAGTCTCGCCCCTTCAAATCACCTTACTCTAGTTGCATACAAGAAGCCTAATCCCACGAGTATTTATGAACAAATCCCTTATCTGTAAAGTATTTATATAATATAATTTTGAAAAAAGCAAGTGTCACTGCATCAGCGACATCCCTTGGTAGCTTATTCCAATGTCTTACAACCCTTCCACGGAAAAATTACTGTCGTAGCCTAGTCCTACTTTGTTCCATAATGAGTTTATGCTGATGACCTCTACCTCGATTTTCCCTATTGAACTCAAACATTCCCTTTAAATATCAAGAATGCTGACCATTTACAAATTTGAAGACTTCAATAAGATCTCTTCTTAGCCTTCTATATCTAAGTGAAAACATACCCAATTTTTTAAACCTATCTTCATAAGGTAAACTACCAAGACAATTAGCCATTTGTGTTGCCCTTTTTTAACTCTTTCTAACAACCAGCAATCTTTCTCATATGTCGGAGACCAGGCTTGCACACAATACTCCAAATGTGGTCTAACGTACGCACAATACAGTTTTGTTATTACCTTTTCACTTTTGTAGGAAAAGTGAAAAGGTAAACTTTCGGGCTCCTCCTCAAATATTTGCCTATACAACCTACACTAATTCGTTTCCTCTGCTATACTTTCGTCTCCTCTTAAGTTAACATCTCCCATAATAAGACACTGAGCCCGAAAGTTTCTACGAATTTCCTCACAAATATCTTGGTCTGTTTCAGCTTGGGAGTTCCTTGGAAGAGTCCCTGGTTTGTAAAATGCACCTATCCTCAACCTTCCTCTGTTCCCTGTACCAATTTTAACCCTCGCCCGGTCGGGGGTGGATGCCACCCCCTCGGTTTTTCTGGAATAACTCGCGTAGTTTCCAACCGATTTCGATGCAACTTTCAGTACCCTACTTTTGAAAATTTCTGACATACTCTGAAATTTTGAATTTCTAACCCATTTGACCCGTGACCTATGACCTGTTTCTCAAGGTCATGTCAGGCGCAACTGGCGTCCCGCAGTATCGATGCTTGTAATTTCAGCAGTTTTCGAGTGTTTGTTGTTCAGGAGCATATGAACAGGTGTTTTCAGGTAAAATTTGTGGTTTGCACTGAGATTGTGACCTCGATTGACCTTTTCAGAGGTCAGCTGAGGTCATTGACCTCCGATGACCTCAGATTACTTTTTATTGGGCTTCTAGCGGTTTCTAAGACATTTTGTGACGCTAATTTCAAATTTTGGATCCATTTTACACAATTATATGTTCCACTGGGGTCATGCGCTTCCACAGGTCAACCGAGGTCACTGACCTCAGATGACCTGACATGACCTTTTTGGAATTTGGCAGTTTTTAGGACATTTTGTGACACTGATTACGAATTTGGAACCCATTAAGTATTATGATATGCTCATTCACGATTATAGCTCTATAAAATGCAGTTTATACGCATTTTCAATTTTGATGACATTTGGGTCATTGACATGACCTCAGAGGTCACATAATGACCCAAGACCTTAAAATCGGGTGTCAGCGGCTTTCTCCCGTCACCAACACCATGCTCGTCTTCGAATCAAAGCTCTAGCTCAATTAGGGGCGAAACGCTAAGGGGGGGGTCGTACCGCCGTACCCTATCCCCCCCCCCCCCCCTACCCGAACACGTAGTGATTTTGCCCTACCCGGGCGAGAATTAATGTCGAGCCAGATTGATTCTACTGCTTTTACTTTACTAGAATCATCAACTCTAGTAGTGCAATACAAGCTATTTACATATACAAACACTACGCCCCCCTGCCGTGATTCTCTGCAGTATGAGAACATGTTATACCCTTGTAACTGGAAATCCTGTAACCTATCCCTGTTATACCCCTCACTAACCCATGTCTCGGTTACACAAATTATATCAGTCTTTTCAAGGGCAACATACCACTCAAACTCATCAAATGTAGACCTAATATTTTGGGCATTCAGCATCACACATCTGATCTTATATTTTGAGCTGGCTCTACTAATTATGAGGGAATTATGATATACTGTCCTATTCTGACATGAACTTCACCAATGCCTACTGCCTATTTCCAGATGCCCTGGTACTAGCGTCCCGACCGACCCCCCGCCTACTTAGTTTCCCTGAGAATGGCGCTTCTGTAAGCAGCTCCCGAAGCCCTTGCCCCCTCATCTGATAAGTGAAGCCCATTCCTCATATAGTACCTACGCCACTCATAGAACTGATCCCATAAGTCTACATAACTAAGTCCCATAGCTGAACATAAGTTCTCAACCGAGCTGTTCGCAGACAGAGCTCTCGAGTACCACTCTTCACTGGCTCCACAGCGAGGGAGAATGCCAGTCACAATGACTGGTTTCCTGGACTCCTTCAGCCTCTGCAGCAGGCTCCGGTACTCTGCTACTATTCTCACACTCTGCCTAGGTCCTATGTCGTTCACCCCCACCAGTAGTATAACTGTCTCCGGGCTACTCCCACCAAGTTCTGCCTCAATGACAGGGCCCATATCAGCTATTCTTGCCCCTGGTTTGACTATACACCTGTCCCTCTTCCCACAGAATGTTCGCTGTAAAGGCCTTACCCTTGAGTCCCCAACCACTAAATGCTGAACCTCTTCCCCGTTACTCTCAGCTGCTGACCTATTTGATACTGTAACCTGCAGATGTTCCCTGGGGCTGTACTGCCTGACTCTACCCTGAACTTGTGTCCATCCCTCCTGATCCCCTTCCCTCTTCCTCTTCCAGATTCTGCTACCACCCTCCATTACCCAGCACCCCTCCTCATCCTTACTGTCTGTGGCCCTAGCATTACTTCCCACAGTGTTGGGTCTCCAGAAATGTGACCCTCCAACACACTTCCAAACCCCAGCCTGACTATCCACCTTTGCCTTATCCTCCTCCCTTATGCCCCTATCAGAACTACCACTGGTCCCTGGTCCTGTAGGCTCCTTTTCTGACCCCTAACCACGACCTGCGCATACGTTCCTTGGTCAGGAGCTACACCCTCCTGCGGCTCATCTCTACACCTACAGCCACTCTGTTGCGCCTCTAGCTCCGCTACCCTGGCCTGGCGGGCCTCTAGCTCTGCTACCTTCGCCTGGAGGGCCTGGATCCTAGTCATGCGTATTTGAAGCCACTAGTAACTTAGGTATACACTATACACTATGCGCTTTTCACTACTTAACTAACTTTGTTTGTGTTTTTACTTTATTTTTGTTCTAAACCTTACCTAGATCTTAACCAAAAAGTAAAGCTAGTGACACAAATCAGCAATGAGTGCACCTAATACTAGACACTTCACAAGAGGAGCCGAGCAAACTAACAAGACCTGTGTACAATCCTAAGCGGGAATCACTAATCTGATTGGAGCTAATTATACCTTACCACGAACAGTTTATAGTCTAAGCTAGCCAAACTAACCTAAGTTAATACCAGTAAGGCGCCGTAGTTGGCGATGAACGAGCGAGCGCGAAGGAAATGTATGGGCGATTTCAACTCGATCGGGAACGTAGTTTCTGAGATGCAAAAACGGGTGCGCACGTGCAGAGGCACCCACCTTTGACTTGAAGGAAAGTGGGGGCTGAGAGGTCCCTAACCACATACCAAATTTGAACACATCGGCTCAGCCGTTCCAGAGATATAGAATAGGGGTGTGCACGTGCGCACGTGCAAAGCCACTCCACCCCTGACCTGTGGAAAGGCGGTGGCTGAGAGGTCCCTAACCACTCACCAAATTTGAACACAATCGGCTCAGCCGTTCTTGAGATACAGAATGGGTGTGTGCACGTGCGCACGTGCAGAGGCACCCACTCCTGACTTGTGGGAAACTGGCGGATGAGAGGTCCCTAACCAACACACCAAAGTTTAACACAATCGGTTGAGCCATTCCTGAGATATATAATAGGAGTGTGCACGTGCGCACGTGCAGAGTCACCCCACCCCTGAGTTGTGTGAAAGTGGCGACTGAGGGGTCCCTAACCACACACGAAATTTGCACATAATCTGCTCAGCCGTTGCGGAGTTATTGCGAGCAAATACTTTTCAACACCCCTCACGCGGCACGCGCCACGCGCAGTGATAGTCACCCACATGAGTCGGCACTGGTCTCAAACAGGGTAGGTTAGATGGGCTGCTCAGCAAAGAAGTCCGCTTGTCAATCGGACGTGCGATTGCAGAGATATAAGCTTCTCAAAAGCGTCGCCACGGGCCGGGCCGGGCCGAGTCGGGCCGGGCCGGGTCGGGCCGCTCATAATCAGATTTTTCCCATACACCACGGAAGGACGAGCGAGAGCTTTGCGCTCGCTCGTAATAACCTTAAAAAATACAGCCTTATGAATATATACACCAAGGTAGCGTCTCCTACAAGCTGGACACTGAACTAAATGGTAACTAAAAAAAGAAAAAGAAGACAAAATAACTTGAGTGCTTTGCTCACCAACAAACAAACAAAAAACACTACAATAGTATCTACACTAGTTCCTAATTTGCTATAATCTTCCTTGCTGAACCCTACAGTTAATGCCCAAAACAAAGCCTTCACGAAGACAACTGTGGCGCCTTATCTATACAGAGCTATATCAACAAAAAAGCAACTTTCAATAACCTATTTAGTAACAAAAACACTTAAATAACCTAAATACGTCTTAATTATCCATTATTTGCTATAATCTCTACTTATCCACCCCTACAACTAATAACCAAATCTAAGATTATTAACACACAAATAAGACCAAGACAATTGTGGCGCACCTAGCTAGGATGAACAGTTTAAAAAAGCAAGTTAAGAGCGAACAACTAACTATGAACGCTAAAATATAATACCTAAACGATCTACAAAACTAAATATCTAATCCTTATATCTAAATCTAACGTGGTTCCTAAAAAAATACACAACATAGCTATATGCATATATACACAGCATAGCTATCTAACAGACCTGCTGAACGTGCGGGTTCACGACAAGGTGCATTTGATCTACAATCAATGCACTGGTATCTTGGATCCGTTTTGAAATTTTGTCCGGGGATCCGGTGGATATCAGATCTTCAACAGTCCTTGGTTAAGGGATCCACCGGGATCCCAGATCCACCTTACATAATGTACATGTTGTTGAAAGAGCAACCGGATCCGATATCAAAATTTAGAACATGTGAACCAATACTTTCAATATTTAACATGTATGTACTGTGAATGTTTTTTTTGGTTAACTTGTAGATAACTATAGACCTATAAGTATATTACATTTCATGTCAAAAATTCTTGAAAAACTCATATACTCTCGACTCATCAGTCATTTAAATCAGAACCACATTATTCATGAAAATCAGTTTGGTTTTCAGAAAAACAAAGCCACCTACATGCCTATTCTTCTTCTTCAGGATACCATTACTAGGGCCTTTGAGGAGGGAGAATTTGCATTGGATTTGTATCTTGATTTAAAAAAGGCATTTGATACGGTAAACATCGACCTCCTTCTGAAAAAGCTTCATAAATATGGTGTCAGGCACAAGTCTCATACAATTATCTCATCATATTTATCAGGAAGAACACAATGTGTTAAAATCAGAAATACATTATCAGCTTATAAACGAGTCACCATGGGTGTTCCCCAGGGGTCGATTTTGGGCCCAATTCTTTTTATCATATACATAAATGATTTGCCAAAGTTAAGCGCTGATATGACTTGCGTATCATATGCTGATGACACTGCAATTGTATTTAAAAGTAAAAGTAGCACTAATCTTCAAATAACTGTAAATGCACTTTTACTGCGCATCACTGACTGGTTTTGTGCCAACTTCCTCTCACTAAATGTCTCAAAGACATTTACCCAACATTGCACTACTCGTTCCTCAGTTTTCAAGCTTGATGTGAAGATGAACAACATACCTGTAGAAGAAAATGCTAACATAAAATACTTGGGCGTGGTAATTGATAAAACACTTAAGTTTACAAAGCATATTGAGTATATATCTAGCATAGTTAGTAGAAACATTGGAATAATAGCAAGAGTAAGGTACTGCTTAGACAAAAGAACTGCGCATACTTTGTATAATAGTCTAATTCTTCCCTATCTGAATTATTGTTGCATGATCTGGGGTAGTAACTATAATTATCAGCTTGATAAGCTAGTGATTTTACAAAAGAGGGCTGTGAGACTGATTGAATATGTATACCCCCCCCCCCCCACATAGTTAAGAGCCAATTTTCAAACAATATAACATATTGAAGTTAGCCGATATAGCAAAATCACAGATGATCATTGTGATGCAAAAGTTCATAACTAAACAGTTATCAATAGCTTTTGACAAAATATATGAAATACATGAAGCCAATAGTCTTTACAGAAGGCAAAATAAACATTTAAAGCAACCATTCTCAAACTGCAATTATCGATTATTCATCACCAGTTGCATTGGCCCTAAGCTATGGAATAATATCATAGCCCCTTAATTTCCAAACTTAAACGATATTCCAACATCTAAGACTATTATACAAAGTATTGTTCGCAAACATTTTGTTAATTCTTACAATATGTAAGAAACATACACATATATGTGTATGTGTGTATGTGTATGTGTATATGTGTTTGTGTATATGTGTATGTGTGTATGTGTATGTGTGTATGTGTATGTGTGTATGTGTATGTGTATGTATGTATGTGTGTATGTATGTGTGTATGTGTGTGTATGTATGTTGTATGTATATATGTATGTATGTGTATATGTGTATGTGTATATGTGTATGTGTATATGTGTATGTGTATGTGTATATGCGCATGTGTATATGTGTACCCATTCAATGGCGCTGGCTTCAGGAACCCTACTCGGCAACAAGCTTCGCTTAGCTGAGTGGGGTTCACGAAGAACCAGCAAGAAATGCTCGAAAATTGACCAGACTTTGTCCTCCACCCTGTATGACTGATATCCCCTTTATAACAGCGTGAATGAATATGGAATCCTGGGGCGTAGCTGGGGGGCAGTTATTTGCTGTTTTCAGCAATGACTACTTTACGCCTTCTTGTATATCACCACATCTAACACCCAAACTACCTCTCCTCATATGCTTTTTTATGTTTGTTTCCATTTCTTAGCTGGGAGTGCCGCGACATTTTCTCTTTTGTTCTCTGGTGTTAATGAAAGGTGTCGTGCGTCGTTGGGATCGAGGGTGGGGGCACTCCTGGTCACCTATTAATGGGTGGCGGCTAGAAAAAAAAATGCAGATGAATGAATGAATGAATGAGATGAATGAAAGTGAAAAAGCACATACATGTATCTCTCGGTATGACATTGTGCCAAGAAATTCTTCACTGATAATGCAGATAGATTTGGCGTTTGATCCTGTCCGATCCAATATCCCATACGATCATTGATCTGCATTAATGTTTGATAATGGATCCAATATCTGTTGATAATTTTCATCACGAAATTCAGGATTCACTATTTAATCAATTTTATTGTGAGATATAGTAACATCCTAGATCGATTTGAGTTTGTGGGGAGGGGATTTGTTGGGGACCTGCGATCCTTTTGTGGGATCCAAGCACATGTCTGTATGGCTTGTGTTTTGTTCAAAAAGGGAATGACGCAGATTTGTCTTTGTTAGACTTCATTATAATCATAGCTCAAGTACAATTAATAAATGCAGTATTGTTTTGTAGACTAATATAAAGGAAAACATGTATATCGTAAAATTACATATTTTTCACTTCAAAGCAGACAAAACCCGTCAGAAGTATGGTTTATAATTGGCGTCTCTCAATCGCATTACATCTGCCTTGTTTTTTTATCGATTTTTGTAAAGCCTTTCATTGGATATTGCTACTGTCATGCTTAAGCCTTCAAAATCAAATACATAATAATTTATAGCTGTCTATTTTGGCTGTCAAATACAAATACATACTATAAATTGCAAAATAAATATCGTCCAACACATCATGTTCATTTCGCATGCAAAGCAAAACAAACATTCACCACTGAGTAATTCCTGGATATAAAGCCGGTGTCGTATGCGATGCTTACGACACGGTGACACTACAAAAGTGAGTGAACCAAAGCTGATGTGACTCCAAGCTGCTGCGATTGCCACTAATGACGCCAGGCTGGGAGGAGATGAGGTGGAGCCGTGGGGTTGGATATGGGGCACGTGTTGATCTGAGCAGGACCTGTCGGCTTTTTAGACCTGAGGCTGCGCTGAGTTTTGTTCTACCTATCCACCCGGTCGGTCTCAAACTGAGGCCAATTTCACAAAGCAAAAAAGTTTGTAATTACAAAGAATGTCTTTGTTATTACAAATAATTTTTACACATGTTTGTAGTTTGGATTTCACAAAACCCCAGGGCAATAAATCTCAATTTACTATTTACAAACTAGTTTACAAAGATATTGTTTGTAAAAATGTTTGCAATTGCACATGTTCTATTTCTCAAATGTTGACGGAAGTGAGGAAATGTTTGCAATTACAAACTTGTAATTCCAGTGTGTCAGGGGTTCTGAATTTCAGAAACTCCATTGATAGTTGACGTTGTTTGACTGTTCAGGTTATTTTCTTGGTGAGGTTGTTACGTTGCCGAGGTTGTTAGGTTAATGGTTTAGTTATGCATAGGTATAGCTGCCAAAAAAAGTTAGTTCCCGAGAGATTCGAACAGGGATCTCCAGCTTTGAAGTCCAGTCACAGTGCACCTTACCGATTGCGCTATGATGTGAGGGGCGCCTCCGCGCGGAGAAACCGCATGGCGATAGAATTGCAGCGGTCAACGATGTCTTGTGCAATGTGCAGTGAACCTTCACCCTTTACGACATAGGAAATCGGCTAGGTTAGGTGAAAAAATGGTCGAGAAATTCAACGATCTTTCTTTTGAGAGTAGTTCTGTTGTTATGCTCCGCCACCCGGTGAATGGCCAAATTCTGTTTACTCTAATTGCTTACCAAGATGTATTTTTTACGATCAGAGTTTGCATTCCGATGGAATGTTAATTAAAATATAATTATTCCTATAACTACTTTATTTTGAATAAAAAATAAACACAATGTAATTATGTTTTAATCAATTTGTTAACAATCAAACTATGTGTCATTAGCATCAAGTTTAATACAAACGTTCTTGATATCAAGGTTTCTGCTGAACTAACATTTGTGTTTACAATTTTCTTTACAATCGGTAATTCAGAGGTAGTGAATGTTTGTGAAATGTCTTTTTGTGAGGTTTGCAATATTTGCTGGCATTTGTAATCGCAAACATGTGTTATTACTAACTTCTTTGTGAAATTGGCCTCAGATCACCGGGGAGGGAGTCTTACATCAGACAATTTTGGCCGGGAACAAAATATCCGTCACAGCCGTTACGTAACGCTTCCCGGACGTCACAGGACGCTCTTCAGCACAGGTGTCCAATGTCACAGGTAAATCCCGCCAGATCCGCCGTACTGCCACTCTGCCGGGATGCTGACACCTAAAGTTCTGAACTTTAGGATAGCTCCGGTTCCCGACACGGCACGTGGGAGTATGTACTGCCGCTGCGCTGCCGGGATGCCGACGATCACGATGGTCGACGACAACTGAACTTTGTGATGCCTCCGGATCCAGATGGTGCGTAGGAGTGACTGGTGATAAATAATCAGTACAACTCTGCTCATTCTATATTGTCTTTTCATAACTGCTCAACAATACTTTAAAAGAATTGTGTGAGATTTAGAACATAGCTATCCGTACGAAAACCATGTAAATGAGTTTTTACTGGACAAGAAAACTCGGAAGAGACGGAAGTAGGAAGAGTGGTTAAATCCACATTAGAAAATCATATTTCACAGGGATGTTGTGCTCATCCTCAGATAAGTATAATAAGTAATGTATCATCAGATCGTAATTTGTAAAGGACTTTAGGAATGCAAGTGACTATTGAAAAGTTTCAACATACAGCAAATTAACACCAGTAAGGCGCCGCAGTTGGCAATGAACGAGCGAGCGCGAAGGAAATGTATGGTGAATTTCAACTCAATCGGTCAAGTAGTTTCTGAGATACAAAAAAGGATGCGCACGTGCGCACGTGCAGAGGCACCCCACCCCTGACTTGTGGGAAGGCGGCGGCTGAGGGGTCCCTAACCACACACCAAATTTGAACACAATTGGCTTAGCCGTTCCTGAGAAATAAAATATGGGTATGCACGTGAGCGTTACACATATTCTACCAATAAATGCATGCGTTAACCCTATTAGTGTCGGGGAGGTGCGGGGGGGGGGGGGGTAAACGACCCCCCCCCCCTAAGGTTTTTCCGCTCCTGTCCCCAAACGAGTAAAGATGCGGCCATCAAACTTTTCGACTTTTCCTAAATATTAATTGGGCACATTTTGGCAATTTTCGAAATGGTCAGCTCACCAGGGCCGGGGAGGCTCCAGGCGTGTTTTTTTTGGGTGGGGCATGTTTTGGTTTTCAGCGTGACTCGGCTTTCAAAGGGAATCAGTTCCCATTCTCTAACTGTTGTAGATACGAGCCTACGACTTTCACACCTATCCTTACTGCTTTTTGTAGACATGTTGAACATTTTCCTTTTTTTGGATGGCGCATTTTTTTGGATGGCGCTTCAGGGACGTATTTTGGGAGACATTTTGGGTCACTGGTATTCTATCGAAATCTGAAAGATAAGAATTTAGAACTCACCCAACCTTCTTAGCTGTTCTTTGCAAACCTTGTGTGATTTTTTAAAACGTTTTTTGGGTTTCCAACAGGCGACTCCAGGAACGGGTTTTTGGGGGGCATGTGTATTGTACACACACACACACATGTTGTGTTTAGTAACTCAAAACGTTATTTCTCGGTGGACTATCTCGTGTAATATCGTCTGCCTGGATCATAATTGCATTTTGTGGCATAAGCGGTGCCAGGGGTGGGACGGAAACCTATAACCTAATGTTATGGGCGGCTCCAGGGATGAAATTAGGGGAAGTTGTGGAACCACAACGAGTAACTACATAGCAAAGGATATCAACTTGAAACTTGGTGACCTGTTTTAGAAATGCCTTGTACACGTTTCATATTTGTTTCCTCCCAAGGGCAACTCCAGGGACGGATTTTGGGGGCATGTGTTTGACTCCGTTCACACGCATTGTGTTTAGTGCCCCTGAACGTTATTTTGCAGTGGGTAATTTCATGCAATATCATCTGCATGGATCATAATTGTGTTTTGGGGCATAGGCGGTCCCAGGGATGAAATTAGGAGAATTGTGTACCCATGACGTGACACTACATAACAAAATATATTAATAAGCAAAGATAAAGATAGCAAAACACAAGGCTCAGTTTCCCTCCCTTTCCCCTCCTGAGCACGCCACTGCACAAACAAAAAACTGCCATAATTTACTTTATCATGCATACACATATAATTATAAGCATCTAAAGCAGAAATAAAAGCGGCAAAAAATATTATAGTGACATCTTTAGATACCCCCTTTTGAATTGCCTGAGGACGCCATTGCGTTAATTTCCCCAAACTTTAAAAAAACAGTATATGTTAGAGCATACAGTTAGGTGGCGAAATCCAACAACATGAAAACATTGCGTTCAAACAACGTCCCATGGCAACAATCTAAAAATGCATGTTTTCCTCCATTTGTTTGCTACCTGTATCCGCCCATGACAAAATTGTCATATTTATGAATATAGGAATGTAGTTCATGCTCCAAGGAATCGAATGCCGCTTTCCCGGAGAGAATTGGTCCAGCGATTTCCGAAATACGAAGGGATGGGGGTGACTAGCCCCCCCCCCCCCCGACTGATTCGTATTTGTTTTAGCTCGACAGTAATAGGGTTACTAGATCGTAATGCTGAAGCCAATGAAAAAAACCGGCAGTTTTATTGGACTCTATAACAACAACACTTTTGTTATTGGATCACACCATATTTGGTCATGAATTACTGGATTATTGGATCGCGCGAAGAGTTGCATGATAAAATATTTAATGGACTCGCGCCTCAAATATTTCTTATTGAACTCGCCTTCGGCTCGTCCAATAACACATTTTTACAGGCGCTCGCCCATTAAAGTATATTCAACAACATGTAGACAATTATGAATTCACAACAGATTAAGTGTGTCATATAATATAATAATATTAACAATCATTTGCTACTAAAATATAAATTGTTTAACAAAGGAAGAGCTCAAGGGATTTAATAAGAAAGACGAAGCAAATGCCATTCTTAACGATCAGTCATGAGGATGTCGGCTATATTTTCGAGTAATAAATACTTCAACGTGATGCGAAACACATAAACTAAGCGATATAAGATACCATACTTTAGTTCTTTGGAGTATTTGACGTGAGTACTGCTCACTTCCTGCAGCTCGGAAAAGTATGTGTCATCATAGGTATGTATTTAATGTAAATACCGGAACCCCAAAGCAAGTGGTGACATTAAAAATAAGTGACTCGACGCTGCTCCGATCTTTCTAGTAGAAGTTGATTTTCCATTGGGTCCGCAGTGCAGGAATATTTGTATCTTTGCACTCCGCTGAAATGCAAGATAAGGTCACGTGACTTCCGATGAAAAATCAAGTACTGAACTGAACTGGACTGAATCAACCTCTACTTAGAAATATATAGAATTCTTCATGTCTCCCTCGTGGAAGATAGGAAATCTTTTCCGCGCGTGTTCCTGAAAAACCTCGCTCCTTCGTCGCTCGGTTTTTCAGTCACACACTTGGAAAATATCTCCTTATCTTCCACTCGGAGCCATGAAGAATCGCCTATATCTCTTAAGATGTCAATCATAGCCCTATTCATGGACCGGGTCACGACACGAATTCTCTGGGCGGCATAACAGTTCGGATAGTTTTTGAATAGCTGGTGGCACGTATCTAATGACATGACCAGGTGTGCGACACCTGCACCTGGCCAACCGTGAGATAAGGCCGCACGCTTGCGCCTAACTGTTCATCTGTGCCCATCTCTGATGAACTATTGCCAACGTGTCCGACACACCTCAAGGAAACACCTGAAACACCTGGATCTCAGAGTATTTTGTGTGTTCTATATGACCTGTGACCGCCCTTTGTGCTCTGAATAAGATCGTAATCTCAATGGCCTGAGGACGTCCGACCGTTTCAATAATTCGTGACCGTTGTTCTCTGATAGAGCGCCGTGGCCAGAGATGGATAAGCAGGTGCTGGATTGGTCAGTCAGTGATGTCGGATCACTCACACGTTACACGATTATTGACGATTATTGACGTCAAGACAATTAGGATCAGTAAAAATGCAGAGTGGATTGGTGAGAATGCACGCATATGGAGAGGGAATGACACATTGTCAATCCATGTGAGAAATCAGCGTGGGAAAAGATGGTAGAGCACTGACTGTTTAGACAATCATTTATTGTCAGGAAGTACAAAAATACAAGTTAGCAATTTGTTGCATCTTGTTTTATTCAACACTGATAATGATAGCTTGTTATAGAGACGTTTGCAATGATGTATTCCTGTTTTGCTGCAGAACACTGATTCAGTTTATGATCGTGTCATGATATCACAAATGCAATGTTCCAGGAGCGTCTTCAATAATTTACTTAGAATTTCGCTAGGGTGGAATAATAGCATTAACGGCCCTGGAACGCTAACGTTCAATAAAGGCACCGAAATAATCATAATAATGGCATGTTTAAAAGTCACTGACCTTTAGCTGCTGAAGGTAACATGTTCGAAGGTAATATGAATCCAAACCTTAATGTTGTCATGCGATGACCCTTCTTTACAACGTGACCCTTCGTTACTGCCATGGCTTTGCTATCGTAACATATGATCATCAAATAGAAGCCGGCATATTGGGTCACTACAAAGACAAAAATTATTCAGGCAAAATTGTATGAATTTATTTATAAAAAATTGATGAAGGAGGAAATACATAATCTTTATTTTGCGGGGCTTAACATTAAAGAATATCAGGGCCCAGAGTGGCAAATGACGTGTGATGCATGCTTACAAAAACACTGTGCAACTACTGATTAAAGGGAGAGTGTACTATGTTCGGTTTGTCAAAACAAATATGGTAAGAAGCTATTGTTTAAACGTTTAGCAGCGATAAAATTCAAATTTGTAGCCTCTTCGAAGTTTAACTTAATTATGAAGTGTAACTACCAAATGCGTTTCAATAAAAAAAAATGATGAATTGGCATGTTTACTAATGATATGTTCGCAGTTTTATCAATACTCCAGTGGTGGTACGCTCACTGGATCTACCGATCTACCAGTGGTGGTACACTCACTGGATCTACCGATCTACCAGTGGTGGTACGCTCACTGGATCTACCGATCTACCAGTGTCTTCTTGGGGTCTTCGAAATACCTAAGAAACTAGGACGAATTTGGAGGAATTGAAGATTTTGTTCGATTCAGAAAATTATGTTCTACAATTCCGTGTAAAAAAAAAATAAAAAAAATAAGCTATGTCAGGAGACACACTCCCTCCAAATGTGAATAAAACGATGCAAGTAATCCCCCATAAGGAAGGTGAATTCTGAGAAATTCCAATGAAGCGACAAACAAAGGCGCCGTGGTGTCTGCAAGAACTGCTTTGCGTTGTATGTTGTAATCTCGGTGCACGTGACTGCTGTCTTTCAGCTGTTTTATACCGTACCTGATGAGATGCACATCAAACACGACCTTGTTTTAAATACTGTCCAGGCCTTTTGAATGGATGAATATCTGGGATCACACTTTGCCATGTAGCATGAACCCTGACCCTGTGTCATCAGATTGAAAATGCCAGCTGTGCAGGATCTAGTGGCCCGGACGTTTTTCGTGCCCCGAAGCGAAGATAACAGTGAGGATGCTGAGTCATCTTGTCTGTATCCGGCCGATACCACTGGCCACATGTTATCGCGGTCACAGACAAACAGGAACAGACGAAACGACTCGGAATCAGGATTTCCTGGGTGGATTCTCCATCTCCATTCTTCTAACGGAGATGTTCATCAAGCACGACTGTACAACCACTAGACCACTAGACCACTAGACCACTAGACCACTAGACCACTAGACCACTAGACCACGATAGGTCATTGGATGCAGTGGCTGTATCGTCAAAGTGTTAGATTGTCATATAATTGTCAACCTAAATTGGCCTTCGTATAAAGGTGGTTATCTGCCCAAAGAACGCATTTGATAAAAAGGATTGCAAAAATCGATAGCGATGACACATCGTGGAAGCCAGCCAACGGACAAGTAGCTGTCATCTGTGCAGACTTGTCAATGATTCATATTTGTCATGAATCGATTCACAGTGATTCACGGACCATAATGAATGATTCAATCATGATTCAATCACTCAACATTACCATAATGAATGATCAATCTTGATTCAATCACTCAGCATTAAAGGGAAGTGTCGACTCCTTTGTCTAACTCCTTTGATTTTGAATGTGCGACTCTAAGATTTTATGAGCGTGATATGGAGGTCATGCTCTACCTGTGTGCCAATTTGCATGCACATCAGAATAGTCTGCTGTTTGACCTTAAACATATGACCTGCTCTAACTCCTTTGATTTTAAATGTGCGACTCTAAGATTTTACCAGAATGATCACTAGGTCGTGATCTATCTGTGTATCAATTTTGAAGCCAATCCAAATAGTTCGCGAATGTATTTCCGAATGTGAATGTGAATGTGAGGCAATTGGACACGCGTGTTGTTTATTTTGATTATAAAATGATATTTATAATACTTATTATAATTGCAAATTCCAAGTTCCAAAAGCATTAAGGACTTTACGTTTCACTTTTTTAAGCGAATAGAACATTTATTTTGATTTTGCATTAGTTTTTTTTTAATAAAGCATGATGTGGAATAAAGCGGCGCCGATGCGACAGTGATATTTGGGACATGTGGAGGTCATGCAAATGTGTGTTTATGATTTCGTTTTTGATATGGTATAGCCTAGAAATTAGGAAAAGGTGGGTACTTTTGGATAATTTTGTGTGTGAAAAAGGTGTGCGTGTACTGTGTGGTTTATGAACCAAAGTATGAGTTATCAGTTAGTTACCTTTTCTAAGTATTTAGGTACCTATCCCTAACCCTACCAGTTCCAAGGTATTCACCTAGTTAGGGCTGATTGAACAGTGGCTTTGTGCCCACTGGAGTTGGACACAAAGCCTCGCTTTCTTTACGCATAGATGAATTACAGGCTACAGCTCAGGACACAGAGCTCATATAATTGGCCATTAAGTGCCTAGTTTGTCCACAGGGCACAGATCAATGCTGGGCCGCTGTCATATTTTGTGGACAGTTTATGCTGTTCGACCAAAAAAGAATGATTCTTTGAGCGATGAATGATTCAATCAGCCTATTTTCTCTGTATGAATGATTCAATCAGTGACTCACAACAGGTTTGCGCATGAGGTGAACCGATTCATGAGTCATTCATTTGAAATAAGAATGATTCAATCAAAAGTAGTCGATTCACATTGAATCATTGACAAGTCTGCATCTGTGGCCAATGTTTGACGACACACACCAGTATTGTATTCGTGTAGCGGACAGCGAACACCGACCCTGGAGGCCAGGCATTTCCTGCTCTCCTGTGTGGCACTTACTAACCGACATCCCGAGCACAAGATTAACACGTGTCACGCACACTCAGCCGTACCCTCCCGGCGCGCGCCACGGCGTCGGTGGCCGCGTCACTCTGTGACTCTGACGTCATTGTGACGTCAGTGTGACGCGTCCCGCCCCCGCTGCCGGCCCCTCTGATTTCAAGGATGGCGCGAGCGAGCGGCAGCGCATTCGTCGCAGACTCACCCCCATGGGCCTCCCCGACACCACGGCTGGAGTTGCCTATTCAAATAGTGGGGCCATCGCCCTATCGATGTTGCATTTTTCCCATCAACGTTGTGCTCTGTGCCACCAACCGTTGTCAGATTTGAAGGTTTCCGGGCGTTACACCCAACCAAGCAACGCAACCAATATGACGTTTTGTCCCGCCAACTTTTTTGAAAAGCCCCGACGTCCGTCCGTCCGTACGTCCGTACGTCCGTACGTCCGTACGTCCGTACGTCCGTACGTCCGTACGTCCGTCCGTCCGTCCGTCCGTCCGTCCGTCCGTCCGTCCGTCCGTCCGTCCGTCCGTCCGTCCGTCCGTCCGTCCGTCCGTCCGTCCGTCCGTCCGTCCGTCCGTGCGTCCACCAGCCGGCCGCCGTGGCGTCTTATAATCGGGGTTTATTAGATTAGTTGACAGGCGGTGGTTAGTGTCTGTCGGGGAAGGCGCCCATCACCAGTGGGTCATTATGGGAGGCGGACTGGCAGTGAGACACGCCCAGTGACCTCGCGCCGCACCAGCACCGGACCTCGCGCCGCACCAGCACCGGACCCGCGCCGCACCAGCACCGGACCTCGCCGGACCCACGCCGGACCCGCGCCAGACCCGCCGGACCAGCACCGGACCTCGCCGGACCCGCCAGACCAGCACCGGACCTCGCCGGACACGCCGGACCAGCACCGGACCTCGCCGGACCAGCACCGGACCTCGCCGAACCCGCGCCGGACCCGCGCCGGACCCGCGCCGAACCCGCACCGGACCCGCGCCAGACCCGCCGGACCAGCACCGGACCTCGCCGGACCCGCCGGACCAGCACCGGACCTCGCCGGACCAAGCCGGACCCGCGCCAGACCCGCCCCGGACCCGCGCCAGACCCCTGCCCACGTCCTCACATAGCCGCGCCAGACCCGCGCCAGACCCCTGCCCACTTCCTCACATACACACGCCGGACCAGCACCGGACCCTCGCCAGACCCGCCCCGGACCCGCGCCAGACCCCTGCCCACGTCCTCACATAGCCGCGCCAGACCCCTGCCCACTTCCTCACATATCCGCGCCAGACCCACGCCAGACCCCTGCCCACTTCCTCACATACCCGCGCCGGACCCTCGCCGGACCCGTGCCAGACCCGCGCCAGACCCCTGCCCACTTCCTCACATACCCGCGCCGGACCCGCGCCAGACCCCTGCCCACTTCCTCACATAGCCGCGCCAGACCCGCGCCAGACCCCTGCCCACTTCCTCACATACCCGCGCCAGACCCCTGCCCACTTCCTCACATAGCGCCAGTGCTGACGGAGAGCGGTCTGATCTGCTCTAAGGACTTCCTGACAGAGCTCTAACATCGTTCGCAGAATGTTGTGAGCTTGTTTGGGTCAAGGCATTTACCACACGTGTTAATTTTCACATGCATGGTGAAGAGCGATGTTTCATGATGCCTCTTCTGGGGATAGTAAACGCTTTCAGGCCTGTCTGGTCTGGATTTTATATTCGTGTCAAGATTTGCATCTGATTCACCACCCCAGGTATTTCCTTCCTGGGCTCATCAATATTCACAGTAAAGTGAATTATCCGGCATAGGTGAAACAAAACCTCTGACTTTTCTTGTTAATAGTTATAACCGCCGTACGGTGACAATGGAATATGTTTGACAAGTTTTGCTTACTGAAGTCATTACGCGAGTCACTAGCATCTAGCAGCTCAGCAGTTTCTTAAAGGGAACGTTTCACCTTTCTGAAAGTTATCTAATATATGCTGGTGGTAGTCGAAAATATGAAGAAAGTGCTGCTGAAAACGATGGTGATATTTTTTATTTCTCGAAAAGTCACTTAATTTTATACAAATTAAGTTGTTAAATTTGGGATGACGACGTCTGAGCTATACACCGCGCTGATTGGCTGACAAAGTGGGATTGGCGGAAAAGGTGGTCAGCCAATCAGCGGCGGCACTAGCCTAGACCCCATTTTGCAAAACTATAAATTAAATCGCTTAAAAACGGCTAAGTTTGGGGGAAAATAACCTTAGTATTTTCGACATTTCAATAACGGCCAAAGATAATGACTATCTCAGTTCAAAACCAATACAAAGGTGAAACATTCCCTTTAAGAGCCGCTTTCGAATCATAACAGCTTGACCAGCCAGAATTCCCCACCCAAACCACATTTGCAATCTAATGTGGTCAGTGTCTGGTTATTTCAGTTGGTCAAATCTGCTAATTGGTGATGTCCGTCACTCACCCACCTGTGTTGTTTAATGGTTGGCTGTATTGCTGTAAATACCGTAAGGTATAAGGTATACACCGGATTGTGGGGACAACATACACGTAATGCATAGGTACTGCTGATTTATGACAAAACATCAACACAGGGACGTAGCCAAGGGGGGGGGGCGGGAGCCATGCCCCCGAGCAAAATAAATTAACACTAGATAAACTAGATTCTCTGACGACCTGACACCTCAACCCCCTCCCCCGGTCAACAATCTATGGCTGAGGAGCGAAATTTGTGTTTACAACCGACGTGCCCTCCCCCTGAGAAAAATCCTGGCTACGTGCCTGCATCAACATGCAGATGGAAAAATGAAGAGGAAATATACCGTTCTTAAATTATTCATAAATTTAATAATGATATTGGGCGGATTTTGCAGGGAAAAAAATGAACATTACAGTTTCACAATCTCAACAGCCTGTTTCTCCTGATAAAAGGCTACTCCTTGCTGCAGTATGCTAAAGCTCTGTGTCTATAGGTCGCCCTAGCAAGACAGATCAAGACACCACAGCACAGTGTAAGCCGCCGAACAGTCGGATTAGCACCAGCGCAGGTTCACATTCGTCGCAGTGTGGTGGCACCTGCCCGGACGCCTCGCCACCTGGCGGCTTAACCGTGCACTAATCAGGCAGAACAATGCCCGACACAAACAACAGCGGCGCAAAATTACCGCAGCCTGCAACTTTGGATTTGCTAAACTCAGCGTCAAATTAAATGCATTTTTCAACGCACACGACCGTTAATCTGATTAAAACTGTCTCTGTGCAAGCTGTTGCAAAGCGATCTGGCAATTCGCTGTGTCGGTCAGTGCACAGGTACTCGTAATATTTATCCCCAACAGCAGTGCTTATACTGCTGATCTTACGTTAGCTCAACATACAATGATTTATAACCCGCAATGATAACACAAAGGGGCTATAGAGCGTGTAAAACACGCCTTCTTTCCTGGGCACCGCAAGCAGCAGGAGTCGGCTCGCCATATTTGGGGATAACCGCAGTAAGCGGTGCCTGTTGCGACCATGTGCTGCATTCTGCGGGCTTTGAGAGACAGTGCAATACCGCGTTGCGGCGCCGGAGACAGCGGTTACCCGTGTTCTGTGGCGGCACCGACACCGGGCCGGACCGGGGTCGGGTGTCAGGTCATTAGCAGCTCGGCCACCACGTCGCCGTCTTCGTTGTCTTTCCCGTCTCAGCCAGTGTTCGTTGTCTGCGATGTCCTCGCCTGCCGGCAGCCGTGTTCAGTGTACTCAACCGTGCACGGCCGTGCTTGCCATTACTGCCGTTCCCGTCGTGCTCGGTCGTGTCGAATGCCACGGCTCCATGTCTGGCCGTGTCACCCTCGGTGCCGGCCGCTCTGCCGACACAGCTGGCACGGCCTGTTGCTTCACTGTTACTTCACTCCTCTCGCCAGCTTCTGTGCGACCTGGCGGCCCCGCGCGCTGGCCTCCGGTCATCGGACGGCAGTCGCTGGTCGCCGGGTGCTCGACGGTGTAGACGAGGTAAAAATCCCGCTCGCTCCCACGCGGTGGCAAATTAGGAGGATTGCAGCGCTGGGCCGGAGCTTTGCGCTGCGGTCGACCGCCACGAGAACACGTGTATCGATGCGGTCGACCGCCACGAGAACACGTGTATCGAGTTTCGTCGTGTCTGGTAATATGTCACGCGGGCGCTGATTTGGTACGTTTTTTACATTCTGCGAAGTTTTTAATTCGTGTACGCACTACGCAGTAGCCGCCACGTGGAAAACCAGGGACAGTATAAGCCGTGTTTCATGGCGTGTGATACACTACGATACCGAATCAATACAAATCAGGTCAGGCGTTTTGGAGATAAATGGGCTGATATATGTACACGGACACCTTGTAACATGCATACGAAGGTTCACATACCTTCGAGCTAGTTCGCCCAGCTAGACGTTGCAACCGCCAGGAAACCATCCATCATCCGGCTGGAAAAGGTTTTCTAATTGATGATAGGACAGGAAACTAAAGCCCATTAACACCGCTATGTCATGACCACGCTCGTAAGATAACCACGTTCGGAACACTCCCACCGAATCAGGTGTTACAGTAATTCAATTTAAACGGCCCTCATATTCGCCTGACTGGAATGGCTGCGATAAGTTTCAGCTCGAGCAAACAACGGTAGATATATTTCTCCTGGTTAGCATCGCTTACACCTTCCCGGGGGCGCGTTGGTCCGCTTCAGCCTGGCTTTACAACGTACTTGAATAAACGTTTTATACACATAGCCTTCAGGCTGTAAGTGATAGGGGCCTCCGATGCTACACCGGCCGAGCATCTCGGTCGCTGAAGCTCATAAATCTTTTAAACGGCCGCCCCCGGCCTATCTCGGCAACAGCCACGGCTGTGTCGACTTTTCCATTGTGTGGAAAACAGCCTCGGCGGGACGTAATACTAATTTGTTACAATTTATGCCCGGGGGTGTTAATACAGGGATGATTTATCGCAGTTTTCTTCTGCAGGGGAGGAATACGCATTCTAAGCGAGGTGATCTGTTCAGTGGCGACGAGCAAGTGTTTGTACTGCAGCAAAGTAAATATAGGCCAGTTATTTGAGGTGTCTGAATAGTGGGAACGAGAACCGCGTAGCCGATATAATATCATTTTTGGAAGCGGAATGCTGTTCATGTCAAACGAAGGATCGTGCCATGATATATGGGCGAAGAAAAGAACAGGGGGCATAGTCTTGAAGAGACGCATATTTTTTTACGCGCAAAGGCCTAATATTTGGTATTATATTGGTTATTATATGTTTGCGTCAGTCAATTATAATTTCTGAAGTCATGTACAAGTCATGTCAAGATTAATAGTGACGTAAAAAGTCTGGTTGCATATGAAAGGTTGATTTCATTGTAGGTAAAAATACATCGATATCAAGTCAGTAACCATGTTTCTCTTTTTTAGGGCACATTGTCGTTTTAAAATGAGCCCGCCCTTTCCCATATTTTATATGGGAGAAAATGTGTATGTATCTCCATTATCCATGTGCGTGTCATGCATCTCCACGTCTGACTCCACTTCCGCCTTACAAGCGCTTTTGATCCGGCTTGGGTTCGATTATTTTAGTTCAATCCGTTTTATATTCGGTTATTCGGTCAGGGTCCATATTACAAAAAAACAACAAATAATTACGTCCTCAAAATACGAAACAAAGACGTCGGGAACTGGCGACGTAACCCACAGGCAGGCAGCTGAACTGGCTAGCTGTAGACAGATAGAGTGCACGAGATTGCTCGTGTGGAGCGTTCGCCGCACGACCATGGACGGTTTCGTGATTTTAATTACAGCTTTCCGCTAATTATATTACCGTCTTCTGGCCGGTGTTGACATTCAATTAACCTCGCCCCATGAAAACCAATAAAAACGTAACGCTTCAGTGAAGAAAAACTTAATTGCTGGTAACCGACTCTAACATATTATACTCCCACATTGGTCGACGCTCGAGCGGGTACGCCTGTCTGACGATTGCATGAACACGGCCGTCTTCCGATGCTCATGGCAGTCCTTTAGGAGATGTATTCTCTTACTTAACAGTCAACAATGATCATTATTAACTGGCAGTTTTCCGTCCGTGTTATGCTAAATAAAGTACCATGTAGAGTAGACGTCACTGGCCAGGGGCGCTCTGACGTCACTGACCGGGGGCGCTCTGACGTCACTGGCCGGGGAGCTCTGCCGCGGGCCACCACGCCGGTTCGTTGTCTGGCTATTGGCTCAATTGCGTTCATAGCCCATTCTACTGCAGTCTGCACAGTTTATGAGTTGTGTGGCAAACACGGGGTCATACCGCGGAATGTAGCCCCAACTGAACTCCAATTTGACGATTGGCAAGTTATCCATCATCAGTGGAGCCAGCGGCACCATGATCGGTTTGACAGTGCGTCTGTATGTCCGTTTGTTTGCCGTTGCGATGACGGCTAACTAAGGCGTCAATGGCGGCGACAACGGTCATAAAGGATGACCCTCCACAGTGACGCAGGTGGTCTTTTATCGTCGTTATCGACGCAGTCGTCTCTCCGCCCAGCGTCGTCCGTGGGGGTTGATGACGAGGGGCCGTCGATGGCGGGTTCTCCCCCCCCCCCCCTCCCCAAGATGTCATTTCGCTAAGCAGTGGACAGACGGCTGAGTTTGTGACCCCGCTCGAACGCAAACCGCGGCCAGTTATCGGCAGCGTTCGCCTGCTCAGACGCCGGCGAGTTTGCTCAGTGTCTGGACTTGGTAAAAAGAGCGCACTTTGTTGATGGAAGTTATGTGCCTAGCACGATCGCTAGAATTCCGACTGCTCCCTTGGGTGGCGTTGGATTCGTGAGGATACATTCCAGAGCTGTGTGCTGAGAACTTTGTGCTGACATAAAAGTATTGTCGTGTTAACTTTATTGTTAATGGCATTGCTACTGGATACACACATTAAGACTATAGTGTGAAACACATCCATTAACTCAGAATATTACTGTCTTGCTACCTTACGATAACTAATAATCGTCCATGACATGGACAACTTGTGATGTATTGGCACATTTGAATATAAAATAGTATCATGCAGTATAATGCATTGCTTGTTAACCATCAAGGTCGAAGGCATGATGGGGTAGAATGGCATTGCGATGATATCCTAAGGAGCGTTCGGAAGTCAGCTATCTGGAAAACTTGCTCCGTAGGAAGTAGGGCTGGCCAGATATCTGTATGTGCCAAGCTGCAGTTCCTCATCTCATGTACAGCTGAAGACTTCTGCGGGGGGGGGGGCGAATATATGGCAGCACAAGACCTTAGAAATAGAGCTGCAAAAATATATCCGAAAAATGAACGAAAACTCTGCAGCTACCATGGTCAGTACCCGTACCTGCCTTGGTGAGTGGTGCACCACCACAACAACAAAACGGTAAAACCTGAGTTGGGTACAGACAAGCATGGCACATTGGCACATGCACCGTGTGTTACATGCTGCATGTATTGAATTGTCATGCTTAAGCACGGTGTATGTCTGGCATGTCATTATCGTCAGCTGACAAGGCATTTCAAGCACGGGACCAGGCATTCCGGGCTTGATGCCGTGCCTGAGCGCCACTTGCTTTCAAACATTCAAATGGAGGCCTTTTAGGACTCGTAGGTCTTCATCTTTAAGTCATTTTGTGGTTTGTTTTGGTCTCACATAATAGCATTCCACTGGTCGTGCCATTACAGTAGACGTATTTATTTACACATATTTAGTTTCCGTGTTTCGCCCCAGTCCAATTCGTGTTTTCTTTTTGGCGGCGCCTCCGCCCAGAAATGGATTCGGCTGTCGCATATTGGTGTGTCTCGTTCAGTACTGATGTGCCCCGGTGCGTCCAGGTATGTCCGGTGTTTCAGTATGTTTCGGCGTGCTCCAATATGTCCCAGTATGTCCTCTTATGTCCCATGTGTTCCAGTGAGCCTCAGCATCACTCAGTGCGCCCCGGTGCACTTTAGTGCGTCCCCGTGTGTCTCGGTGCGTATCGGTGTGCTCCAGTTTGTTCCGTCGCGTCCCTGTGTGTCTTGGTTCGTATCAGTTCGCCCCAGTGCGTCCGGTGCGCCCGGCCGCCGTCCTCTCATATCGCCTACACCTCATTACAAGATGCTATCGAGCCTAATTGAAAATAGCCGGCCGATGCGTGGCGCGCTTATCGGCGCCATTTGAATTGCCGATGCGGGTCGATGGGCGGACCCGGCCCGGACCGCCCCTCCCCCTCCCCCTCCCCCGCCCGACCGTGCGGCCCTGTCCGACACACCAGAGAGATTCCGGCTCCGCTGGGTTTGTTTTGGCGGCAGGGACGGATGGTTCAAATGCCGGCAATTAGGGCGTGGGTGCGCGTTGGGCGGTATTCGCCATGTTGATGCTAGGGAAGCGGTGGTCGCCACTCGCCACTGTCCTGTGATGTGGAGAAGCGGGGCGGGGGGCGGGCGAGACCGTCAGACCGGTGACGACGCCCCGTCATCAACACGCAACTAATGTCCGGCGAGCACGTCAGCGGAGGCAGACGCGGAGGTGGCAGAGGCGGCCGTGGGTGGTGGTGGGCGGCGCTACTTCAGAAGATTCCGCCAATATTCAGGCCTGGGTTTGGACAAGGGTGGGACAACACGCCCGCTTGTGTCGGCAGTCAGACGTTGGGCGTGGGTTCTGACGTCAGCGGGGCCCTAACGCCCAAGCTGGCTGAGTTTTATAAGCATCATCCGGGTGTCTGTTTTCCTTCTGTAGTCCTGAGTGACTTCAGATCATGGCTGCGTGGCCAGCATGGGCGGGATCGTATACGACATCACGCACATGAATATATAATTAAGTATTATAGATGCATGCGCATTGCGCAATGCGCGCGAACGGTGCAAAAAACAGCGGGAAGACCAAAGACACGAAATGCACCACTAAAGGTATCGAGCGACCCCGCCCAGAGAATCCAGGCGGACTAGACGGTGTCCGATGGGCAGACTTCCTCAATGTGGGAAGTGCCGGCCAGCTCGAAGAAGAGCACGTATGCCTCGCAGCTGGTGACACTGCGCTGATTGACCGGACGCGCCCGTGAGTGGGTGTACTCGTACCACTCGGCCGTGTGCGGGTGTTTGCAGTAGGCCGTGTAGTGGCCGGAGACCAGCGTGCCGGAGTGGTTGGCCACGCCGTACAGGTTGTACCTGCACAGCGTCTAGTCAGCCGAGTGCGGCGACAGGTCCAGCCCAGTCACCGGAATGTCCACGTCGGTGTTCAGTTTGCTGTGGGACCTCTCCTGCGGCGAGAAACGTTTCAGGTGTACTACCAGGATGCGCGGGAACTTCTGGATAGAAAAGTTCTTGGTACACTTTTGCCGTTTCTGGCACTTGCAACACGTCGGCATGTCGTCTCGGTCGAGCACCTCCTCCCTGATGAAGAGGTCAAAACTGGCCTGCAGTTGCACCTGTCCCGTCCTGGCCGGGATCGGCAGGCTCAGATACTTGGGCCGGCTGGTAACACGATTTACATCCTCGTGCAGACCCTCCAGCAGGTACCTGAGGAACTCCTGCGCGTCCTGCTGCTGGTAACTATTGGGTCATTGGATGTTTATTACGAGCGAGCGCGAGCGGCCCGACCCGGCCCGGCCCGACCCGGGGCGACGCTTTTGAGAAGCTCATATATCTGCAACCACACGTCCGATTGACAAGCGGACTTCTTTGCTGAGCAGCCCCATCCAACCTGCCCTGTTTGAGACCAGTGCTGACTCATGTGGGTGACTATCAATGCGCGTGGCACGTGCCGCGTGAGGGGTGTTGAAAAGTGTTTACTCGCAAAAACTCTGCACCGGCTGAGCGGATTGTGTTCAAATTTGGTGTGTGGTTAGGGCCCTCTCATCCGCTACTTTCCCACAAGTCAGAGGTGGGGTGCCTATGCACGTGCGCACGTGCACACCCCTATTCTATATCTCAGGAACGGCTACGCCGATTGTGTTCGAATTTTGTGTGTTGTTAGGAACCTCTCAGCCGCCGGCTTCCCACAAGTCAGGGATGGGGTGCATCTGCACGTGCGCACGTGCGCACCTTTTTTGTATCTCAGAAACTACTTGCCTGATCGAGTTGAAATTCACCATATATTTCCTTCGCGCCCGCTCGCTCATCGCCGACTACGGCGCCTGAACACGCCTAATCGTGCATTCGGTCGTTAGGCGACAAGTCAGCGCGCTTCCCATGGGCCCCCATGTTAAATTCAGCCTTTAGGCGATTAGGCGAGTGCAGTGGACCTTATGGTTTTACTATGGGCCGGGGCGAGGCTTGAATGAAGGCTGCATGATTCAATCAACGTTCGATTCGTAGATATCAATTTTTAGAATTGATTCTTTCCGATTCAAAGAATAAAAAAATCATCGATTCACGTTTGATTCAAACTTTAAATATCTATGTTGAATCTGTCAAATCCAGACTGGTTATTGGTTCAACTTTTTTGGAACGATTCAATCATGATTCATTTTGGATTATGAATGATTCAATCACCGTTCGATTCACGGAGGACATTTTCAGAATTGATTCTTTCCGATTCAAAGAATCAAAACAAATATTTTAATCGATTCACGTTTGATTCAACATTTAAATATATGTGGTTAATTTATATAAAATCAATACAAATGGAAACATATATATATATATATATATATATATATATATATATATATATATATACATATATATATATATATATATATATATATCATCATTAAAACATTGCTACAGCAATACTATTTCAGTACAAATGAATGCAGCAACTGGGACGGCATGTATTTGCACAATTTATCAGTGTACTTGAATCGTTAAGCGTCGTTAAATCTTTTGATTCAATCAGCTTTGATTTGATGCGGGTTTGATTCAATCACGATTCATGAATCAAAAGATCTGGTGGTGAATCACTTATTTTTCGATTCAAGGAATTTTGATTGAGCGATTCGAATCGATTCAATCAGTGTCGAATAAATAACCAGTCTGGTCAAATCAATACAAAATGGAAACATACATATATATGATCATTAAAACATTGTTACAACAATACTATTTCAGTATAAATCAATGAAGCCACTGGGACTGCATTGTATTTGCACAATTTACCATGTGCACTTGAATCGTTAAGAATCGTTAAATCTTTTGAATCAATCAGCCTTGATTCCATGCGGGTTTTGATTCAATCACGATTCATGAATCAAAATATCTGGTGGTGAATCGATTCTTTTTTTATTCAAGGAATTTTTATTGAACGATTCCAGTCGATTCAATCAGAGTCGAATCGATAACCAGTCTGCCGGACGCTACGCGTCTCGTCCATGACGAACTTTAACCATTGGACTGATTTGAAGATGTTTTCTTAGCTTTGACGAAGGGAATATCGAATGAAATGGCTAATAGGTGCTATAATGTCGGATTGCGAGGATGAATAAGAACTTCTAACAACATTTTCAGAATATAATAATTAAGTACCAAATATTTGCACGCCATGTGGTATGAATCCCAAATGTTGTTTTAATGTTTCATTTGTAGCTACAAGTAAAATTATAAGAATACTGGCATCCTGCAAGAATAAAATTAATCATAGCACCTAAAGTGCATGGTATACACAATATTCACCTTTGTTAAACATGTAAGAGATCTTCAGGACTCTGAAAACATTGCGCCTGCCTCTGCGGCCGTGATTATGACCCAGGGATAACCGGTAGGGACAGGTTCACGCTCTTAGTCACCGCAAAGTCGGGGCGGACTATGCCGTTAGGACACGCGATACTGATGAACATCAAGGTTTCTTTCCACGTTTTAAATATCAACATTTTATATTAATCCACCACATTGATTTTCGAACAAGCCGCTTTTCTAAAGTTCTTTTGAAAAATCAAATGTTTATTTTTCACAAAAAAAAATATTGATGACACAAAACTTGAATATGTATGGAAGCAGCCAAGGGCTTCCGAACCAACCTTCCGAAAGTGTGTGTGTGTGGGGGGAGGCATTCTGAAGTCGATTCGTTCCGTTAAAATCGTAATGCGTAAGGCGTAATGTTAAAATACAAATATATTTTGGGACACGCCCCCCCCCCCGCTTCCGACGCCCATGGAAGCAGCGCCAAGAGAACAGCCCCTTTCGCCTCTTTAATGTGCGACTGTAGTATAATGCATCGCCTCCTTAGTCTCCTTTCCGAGACATCATTACGTCACCGTCGCTGACGTCACCACCTGTGATGCCACCAATACTCCGGAGACGACCCTGTTACCGTCTGACAATGCCGTCTGCAACAATACGGATAATTTTCCGGCGTCACGACGGGGCCGGCCGTCCGCCCTCTCTCGGCCGATTGCCCATTCTGGCAGACACAAAGGTGGACAAGCGGCCGACACAAGTGCTCATCTAATTACCGTCCGGGAATGGCTGCTCTGGCGCCCGCCGCGTCTGTGTCCGCTCGCCTCTCAATAAGCCGGCTAATTTGCCATTCAATCGGCCCGATAATGGCTCGTCGGTCGGCGCCGGAAGAGGGAGTGTCGTGAGCGCCGGCGCTGAGTGGGGGGGGGGGGGGGGCGGAGTTTGATAGGGCGGTGAGTTTAGTGGGGTGTGCGCTAAGCTTGGGTGGGCGGCGGTGAGCGGAGTCGTGAGTTGCGAGTGAGTGAGAGTGAGGTGTCAGTGGGGTGTGATTTGGGTATCGACTGAGTATGAATGGGTTGTGAGCTGACTTGAGTCGGGTGTGAACGGTGTGTAAGTGGGGTGTGCTAAGGGGGGAGGGGGCATTAGATACACTCTGTAAAACACGATGGCCATGCGAAGGGCATGGACGGATACACGGGGGGGGGGGCGATAGGGGCGGTAGCCCCCCCCCCCTCCTTGGCCGATTTCGAGACAAATGTTTCCCATGTCGTATACAAATATAAAAAGCGAAAATGGGGGCCTCCACAAAAAAAAATGAAGTGGGCCAAATCCGGGGAGTTTTAACATTTTAGGGTTAATATCAGGGGTCTCCGATTTGTTTTTGCCTTTGATATTGTCTGGACCAGTCCTATTAATGTTCAGCTAACGGGACCCTGACGGGCACGGGGCCTCCTATAACGGGGCCTAGTACGGGGCCTCCTATTGACTGGTACCGGGGGCCTCCTATATAGTACGGGAGGCCTGTCTAGAACCAAGGGCCTCCTGTCTAGTACCGGGCCCTACTATTTAGGACGAGGGCCTCCTGTCTCGTACCTGGGCCTCCTGTCTGGTACCGGGGGCCTCCTATCTAGTATGGGGGCCTCCTGTCTCGTACCTGGGCCTCCTGTCTGGTACCGGGCCTCCTATCTAGTGTGTGTGTGTGTGGGGGGGGGCCTCCTGTCTCATACCTGGGCCTCCTATCTAGTGTGGGGGCCTCCTGTTTAGTACCGGGGCCTCATATTTAGTACGGGGGCCTCCTGTCTCGTACTCCTATATATTAGGGGGCCTCCTGTCTAGTACCTGGGGCCTCCTGTCTGGTACCGGGGGTATCATATCTAGTACCGGGGAGTCTCCTGTCTGATACCGAGGGTCTCCTGTCTGGTGCCGGGGGTCTCATGTCTAGTACCGGGGGCATCTTGTCTAGTACCAGGGGCCTCCTGTCAAAGAGTCGTCTGAAACGAGTCCACTGGAAATCAACATGAACGGCTGCCAAACAAATTGGTGGCGCAACATTGTCGATTGACCCCCTAATTGACCTTAAGTCGCGAAATAAAAATAGCGTGTTGCCCGTCATGAGAGGAAGCCAATAGTGTACGGTTTAAAGGTCTTGGGTCAACTGATGACCTCCCAGGTGACCCGAAATTGGCGTAAATCACGCAAACTGTTGTCATTGACCTCATCACGGAGGTCATCGATTGACCCAAAACCTTCAAACTGGACACCATTGACTTCCTCTCATGACGGGCAACACGCTAGTTTCTGTTTCGTGACTTCAGGTCAATTAGGGGCCAGTGGACAATGTTGCACCAGCTGTTGGTTTAGCTGCCACGCATGCTGCTTTCCAGTGGACTCGTTTCAGGCGTTTTTTTTTGTATTCTGATTTGTCGGTTGTGAAATCAGCGGGGACTCATCCTGCTTTTGGCCATGTTTTGCCATATCATTATCGATAAAGTTATATTTACATTATTCTTGGACAATTTTGATTTGATAGTACCTATTATTGAAACCAATCGTCAACTTGTATCTGGGCCACCCTGTATATGCACGCAACTGAGTAGGTAACCGTCTGTTAGTGCCCGGTGGCTATATCCGCAGTTTGGAGGTGGCGTCAGCAAACCATATGCACGCATCTGAGTAACGAACCTCAACCGCGTATCTGTTGGTGGCCGGTGCGGAGACGCTGCAGTCCGTCCAGCCGAGCCGTTGGGTCGGGTAATGGACGATGAAGGACTCGGACAGTAGCACATTGAAGAAAATACATGATGGGGAACAGAAAATAACTGTCACACGGAATGTGGGTAGAATAAGTGCAATGTGACAGTGAGCAGATATGGAGCAGATCTGGACCTGCGCTCTGGCTTCTGGGTTGCTTATCACCTTAGCGTAGCTGAGCATCTCACCAGTCCTCGGGACTTGTCACGATTTCGAGCTCATCCCTTAACCCTCGACAGTGCAGCGTCCGATACCTACGTGACCGTGCAAGGGGGGGGGGGGTACGACCCCCGGCGTTTCGCCCCTAATTGAGCTAGAGCTTCGATTAAAAAACGAGGTGTTGCTTGTGACGAGAGGAAGCCGTTGATACCCAATTTTAAGACCATGGTCCATTAGGTAACCTCTGAGATCATGTCAATGATCCGGAAGTCATCCAAATCGTAAATGCGTAGAAATTGAATTTAATGGAGAATGGAGAATAATGGAGAATCGTGAATGAGCATATCATTATGCAAAGTGGATGCCCAATTTGAAATCAGCGTCACAAAATGCCCCAGAAACTACCAGATTCCAAAAAGGTCATCGCATGTCATCGGAGGTCAGTGACCACGGTTGACCTGTGAAAGCGCATGACCCCAGTGGAACATATACTAATGTAAAATGGATGCCAAATTTGAAATCAGCGTCACCAAATGTCCTAGAAACTGCCCGAGGCCAAACAAGTCATCTCAGGTCATCGGAGGTCAGTGACCTCGGTTGACCTCTAAAAGGTCAAACGAGGTCACAATATCAGTGGAAACTATAAATTTCACCTGCTGACACCTGTGCATATGCTCTTGAGCAGCAAACACTCGGAAACTGCACAAGTTAAAAGCACCGATATTACGGGACATCAGTTGCGCCTGCCATGACCTTGAGAAACAGGTCATAGGTCACAGTTAATGGGGGATATAAGAAGAAAAAAATCAGAGTAGGTGTCACATTGTTCAAAAGTACGGTACTGAGAGTGTCATCGTAATCGGTTGATAAATCCGCGAGCTATTTCCGAAAAACCGAGGGGGTGGCACCCACCCCACCCCACACTGGTGAGGGTTAAAGGGAAATATTGACTTTTGTCTGCATTATCTTATGACACATGTATGGGGTATACAAATGATCGTGTCTCAATTTAAAAGTGAAATAACAACTTTTCCTATTTCGATAATTCAAATTTTGGAAATTAAAATGTATGTGCGTCACCTGCTGCAAAATGTAGTGCAAAATTGCAAAATTGCAAAAGTGCAAAAAACGTTGGGTGCAAAATGTAGTGACGAACGGTATGATCCTTTTGTATATCTGGCGTGACATATACTACATATATTACGTATACTACGTACCTATACTACATATACCTACTACGTTTTTCTTTCATTTGAAAGCACTGTGACAATGTCCCTGAAACAAATATTTTATTCTACCTATGTTTATTTTTAACGTATTCATCTTTACTGTTTCATTAACTTTTCTTCTATTTTAGTATCACATTTTCGTTATCATATTTACCTCGTCTTGTTATAAACTGTGTGCGTGTGTGTGCTGCTGTCGTGTCGTCACGTGTTTTAATTACTCGACTTGAGCTGTAATTGGGTAAATGCCTGTTGCTCATTGTCACTAAATAAACAAATAAACAATAAATAAACAAACCACCGACACGAAATAGGTCGCCGTTGGGTGCATAAATTAACTTTCTATTTCATTGCCACTTTTTCGATTGTTTGTTGATTGTTTTGGAAAAAGTAGTACTTTTTATTGATAAGCTAAAGTATTGTATTATATACAGCTAAAGACAAAACTATGCAAAACTCCTAATGTTGAAAACAAATGAACCATTAGCCGTTTTCACGAAAGATTATTGCGCTGAAAAGTTTCTGATAGATTCTGAAAGTTTTCAAAAACTACACAACTTTTACATGCGATTTTTGGCTAGAAATATCCCTCATAATTTTGTAATATGTTGGTAAGAATAAAATATGTTGACAAAATTGCGGTTTGGTGGTAATAAGCAAGATAAGTATTAATATAATCTTCCTGAAACTTTTCAGGAATATTCTATCAATACTTATTACCACCAAACCGTAATTTTGTCAACATATTTTATTCTTACCAACATATTTTAAAAAAATATGAGGGCATTTTAGCAAAAAAACACGTGTAAAAGTTGTGTAGTTTTTCAAAACTTTCAGAATCTTTCAGAAACTTTTCAGCGCAATAATCCTTCGTGAAAACGGCTATTATGACAATTGTTAAAAAAAAATGAGGGTCGCAACCACTAACTAGGCCGTCGTTGGGTGCATAAGTTAACTGCTAATTTGGATACCTTTTTATTCAATGTGTGTTGACTGTTAAGCCGGCAGTCACTGGGGTATATTCTGTACCACGACTCACTGGGGGGGGGGAGTGTTAACCCGGCAGTCACTGGGGTATATTCCGTACCACGACTCACTGGGGGGGGGAGGGGGGGTAGCCCCCCTGGTATCTTCAGAAACAATGATCGCAACGGGACGCACAAGGCGGTATTCGAAAGCACTCAATGATATAAGCCACTTACACACTTAGCACACTTAAAAAATCCAAATTAAGGTCACATGTCAGGTCACGGTCAAGTCAAACGTCAAAATCGAGGTATTTGAGTTTATGGACAATACTTGCCATCCATGGCCTTCGATTGCGCCTATGATCACCCAAAATGCTGTCAAAGATATGATACATATCCCACATGAGCTAAAGTGAGATTGTTGGAAAAGATAAAGGTCAAGGTCAGGTCACAAAAGGTCACTACACACAAAATATCTACGAAAGTCATGCAGCACATGTTTTGTGGATGCTTTTACGCGTAGAATTCGATAGTGATAGTCATTTTACCACCTGACTTCATTTACGTGAAGTTAGTGTCAAGTTCATGTCACTGAAGGTCAAAATTTGAAATTGACAAATCGAAATGAAAAAAGCATGTTTCTATATCAGTTGTATCTAAAAAATACAGTGCTGGCATTTATTTGTCTGTATCTGGTCAATAAAAGCCAAAAACGCAATTTCAAAATATGACGTCATGATTTACCCATACTTTATATGCCATGTCAGTCAAAAAAGATGATATCATTTTGACATTTGGTATGGTAGTTGCCCATATGTCGTTATCTGACATATATTCCGGTTTTTCTAATATCTTTGAAAAATTTGATTTTGTGGGCATTTAAAAAAAAACTTTTTTTGAAATTAGCTGGTTTGTAGCCCTTGCAATTTTCTACCTTTAAGCGTTTTTTATTGCATTTTTCTTAAAATGTGGCATTTGTACGGCTTGGCAAAGTTTAGCTGATTTTTGTGTCAAAATCGTGTTTAGTGACGTCACTAAATTCACTATATCTCGACAAAAAAATCTGACGAAATTGCTTCATTTTTGCACAACAGGTGTAAAAATGATGCCCGAAAAGGTAATGAAAGTTTGGCGTCGATATCTGCATTAGTTGTTGAGATATTCTCAATATTCCCAAAGGGGGGCTAAACCCCAGTGACTCGCGGGTTAAGGATAGTAGGGCATATCATCATAATAGACAGAGCGCAAGACATACTTTCCATACCATTTCGTCAAAAAACAATGCCGGATATTGGTGGGGACCGAAATTCGTTACCAAGTACTTGAGAATAACGGTCGTTAAAAGTGTGGAACGCTAACGAACTTCAACTTGAAATATCTTTCGTTAGGAATGTTTATATGCAAAATGTGATCAATTTACAATATGTTTTGGTCTCGTCTGTCGATTTCAAGTAATAGCTCCATTTTTGTGGGAAAAGGTCAATATTTCCCATAAAAAAACGGCCATTTGACTGCCTTTGTTAGTGTATACTGCACATTGTTGTACTTAAGAAACGTGCCCTGTTGACTGTATGTGGTTGTATGTTCATTCATATTTACTGCGGATACAGGGGGCTCCCAGGTAAGGTCAATCTCAGAAATAATTATTTTTGTTGTAAACAAAATCAAAATGGGGTCCCCCTCGAAATAAAGTGTCCCAAATCCGGGGAGTTTTTAAATTTTGGGTAGGTAGGGGCCTCTGATTTGTAATAGCCCCACCCCTTTGAGATTGTATAGATCCACCCCTGGCGAAGGGTGTGTGGATACTCGTCAATGCACTCACATATTGTGTTCTCGTGAGCAACAATTTGTCAAACGAGAACAAACGAGAACATTGCCCGTCAAACTGTGGCAGGAGAGCCACTTCTCACCATGCATCATCACCTGACACCTGACACTTATCACCTGACACCTGACACCTGACACCTGACACTTATCACCTGACACCTGACACCTGACACTTGACACCTGACACCTGACACTTATCACTTGACCTGACACCTGACACTAGCAGACACTATCACCTGACACTAGCAGACACTATCACCCGACACCAGCAGTCGTTTGAGTATTGCATGCGCGGAATGTTAGTGTTATGCTAACGGAGTTTTGACGTCACTGGTCCGGTCGGGCGAGAACTGATTCCACAGAAAATGTAATCCCAGGCGATGATGACGATTATTCGAAACGCCCGCAATTGGCTGAGACAAAGGACATGTATTTGAATTTGAGTTTGTTCCGAGGAGCATTTACTGCTGGGCAGGCAAAGGCAGCGGCTTCGAACGTCAGGAGACACTCTGGGTGGGTCCTGGTGAAAACAGTGAAAAGATGTCCTGGTGAAAAGAGTGAAAAGATGTCCTGGTGAAAAGAGTGAAAAGATGTCCTGGTGAAAACAGTGAAAAGATGTCCTGGTGAAAACAGTGAAAAGATGTCCTGGTGAAAAGAGTGAAAAGATGTCCTGGTGAAAACAGTGAAAAGATGTGCTGGTGAAAAGAGTGAAAAGATGTCCTGGTGAAAACAGTGAAAAGATGTCCTGGTGAAAACAGTGAAAAGATGTCCTGGTGAAAACAGTGAAAAGATGTCCTGGTGAAAACAGTGAAAAGATGTCCTGGTGAAAACAGTGCAAAGATGTCCTGGTGAAAAGAGTGAAAAGATGTCCTGGTGAAAACAGTGAAAAGATGTGCTGGTGAAAACAGTGAAAAGATGTCCTGGTGAAAACAGTGAAAAGATGTCCTGGTGAAAACAGTGAAAAGATGTCCTGGTGAAAACAGTGAAAAGATGTCCTGGTGAAAAGAGTGAAAAGATGTCCTGGTGAAAAGAGTGAAAAGATGTCCTGGTGAAAACAGTGAAAAGATGTCCTGGTGAAAACAGTGAAAAGATGCTAAGCAGCAAAACCGTGAAGAGGAGCGTTATGCCCAAAAAAAGGTAGCTATTATCGGCTGCTCAGCAACTTCAGCATGATTTGCTATTTTCTCAACCAATCATTTCAATTAAGAGAAATTCAGGGCATTTAAGAAATCTCCGACAATGCAACATCTGGTCACATCAACGCCACGCGAGCATGATATTGCACTCACGATCGTACACTCGCACTTTGCCACTGCATTCGGGCAGACGAAAACCTTTTTGGCTCTTCACACTTTCAACAGGACAACAGCGAGGCTGCATTTCAGTTTCCCAGCAGGCATTTCACCCACAGCACGGCATTTAAACCACCGTGCTGCCGGTTGTGTAGTGGTGTGTTTGACCGATCGATCGCACAGCTCACTCTCACCCCCCCCCCCCCCCCCAATACGATGCCCGGATTGACCAGCCGGTTTAAATGATCGCCCGCGGCGAACTTTCTGTCGCCAGCTGCCACTCTACTAGTCACCAGCTCTGCCTCACGTGAGTCGTGGTAGGGTGCTGCACATATTGAGAGCTAGACTAGACTCCCGGGATATTTATCATAGGAAAGCGAATCTCGACAATGCTCAGGCGCTCAACGTTTGAGGGGTTCATAGGGTCCTAATGTCACACTTGATGACCGTTCTCAGCGAACCATAACCAGTCCGTGGTATCGCAATATTCCAGGATACCCAAATGACAGGTAACGGCTACCGACGCGCGGCGATGGAACGAACCGGTACTTAATTAGGTACACTCGTCAAAATAGGTAGTTGTCAGCTCTTTAAGCACACTCGCAACGCATGATAATTAAAACGCACCCGCTGTCTGTCACTTTCAGCTTTCTCCAACAGTATCATTGCCGTGAGAATATGCCGGTCATGTTTTCTCGTGTGACTGCGGACCGGGTGGCAGCACTTCAGAGCTTTAGCGAAATCTCCGGGCAGCCCCGCCTAGTCTAACTGTATCCCTTACGCTGTCTGTCGCGCGTAGAAACCTACTTAAGTCCGTTCAGTCCGTGCTTACCAGATTAAGACGGCCTGTGTGATTACTGATTACAATACAGTATCTTAGGCCATGCGAACCGTTAATAAGTGTATCATGAGCCTTACGGTCGCCGGCTCACCAGCAAGGCAAGGTCGTTACTGTATGATTATAATTCCCTTTAGCCACCCTCTTCCTCCCGTAATTCGTAGATTACAGCCAAGCGCAGCGGATCACGGTGTTAGGGAAATAAGGGCGCAGCGCCAACTGTGACGTTGTATATTTAGCCCGTGTCTTACGGCGACTACAAGCGGCCTTGTGGCGATTATGACGCAGAAGGTAAACATGAACTGTGGTCCTCTCAAGCATGCACACTGTTAGCATTTTTACACAGATTACTCCTCACAAGGTGCCTAATCTGAGGCGAGCTTGGCCTCAATTTCACCTGAGCCGGTTGCGGCGGGTGGGCTCTGCGGTGTTCTGTGCGCCCCTTCCGCGGCCGACCGACCGAACCAGCCGAACCAGCCGAGCCAACCGGTACCGACCCCCGCCGAGCACCCTCCTGTGAACACAGTCTTCAAATATACTGACCCGCTTCCAGTCGAGACTGTCTGTGAGCAGAGTGGAGAGGGGGGGGGGGGAGCTACCGGGCACCGCTATCCCCGCATCCATCGCAGCTAATGACAGGGTCCTACTGAAGGATGACGTCTCTGGTGGGAGACGGCGTTCCCCGCCCGCTGCCCGGTCACCAAGGTCACCAGCCGGCCGCCCAGTGGCCTTGAGGTCATTCAAGGTCACGCGATGACGGTCACGGTAAGCGGACAGTTGAGTGAGGGGAAATTAGCGGATTTTTCCTCCGTTCTCCGGTACTAGTGCCCAGATGATCTCGGCTGGAGATATTTTCCTGTATTTCTGCCGAAACTTGGGCCTCTCTGGGAGGTGGCGAAAGAGTCGTGGAACCCGTTAGGTGGCTGAGAGCGTTTGTGTGCAAATGGGTTCACTGAAAATGCAATGGCCTTAAATTGCAGAGGTAAGCCGAGCCGGGTGTGTCTGCATCGCCAGCCATTATGTGCAACTAGCATGGCAACATTGGTAAATACATATCATTATTACACTTCAAATGGCCACTAACGACAGGCCAATTCGGAAAACACGGCACCCATGTGTTCGCGGAAACGGTGTCGCGACGGACGGTTTCCTACCATTAATCGTCATTTCTCCTTCCGGCATGCCAGCGGCCGATCATAACGCGAAGCAGCTTGCAGCGGTGCGCATGTGCACCTCCGCCACGCGGTTTCGCTTTCGGGCGACGAGGTGCGACTTCACAGCTAAATGGATGATGTTTTATTCAGGCTTCGGCGCCCCTACGTGAGTTATGATATGACGTGAGGCGATATCAGACCCCAGAGGCTGTTACGGCGCGTAAATGGTACTCACTCGCCGGCATAGTTCTGGAAACTGAACCAATCTGGAGATAATTTAGCTTCCCATAATCGGAGTGGAATATTTTCCCGCTCTGAATGAGAGATCAAGATAGCCTATCTGGTAAAGCGCGATATACGGCGAAAGCGGTTTGCCCCGCACCCGGCCAGGCAGAGCGCATTCATGATGAGCATGGGTGTTGGCAGTTCGTGGCGTAAACTACGCCATGCCTCATTGGCGTATAATGGCAGCAACTCGACCGGGGAGGCCTGGCCTGGGACCCTTCATTGATTCCTTGCACCGATAACCGAACGACGCCAACCGACGCCGGCGAGCAACGCGCCCGCCCGCTCGCATTCCAAGCACCCATCACTCGCGAAAGGGCGGCGATCTCATATCGCTTTTGCACACAGGGAGACGCCAGGCAGGAGCATGGGTGGCTGGGCGCGAGAACCTGAGCACGATTTGTAGCATGGAAGCGCGACCGCCGCGGGCTGTGTAGTCAGCTAATAACCGTCTGATTTATGGTGGCAGAGGCTGCGAGGTTGGCGGCCCAGGGCGGGGTGTGGCAGTTATTAGGGCTGCGATGATGGAAGGAGACGCTACCGGGCGAACCGAACCGCTGAAATACTGTGGGAAGGTCTGCACAAATGTGTACACAATAGGAAATGGTGAGAGTCCATGTCGCTACTGATGGTTGGTGAAGAAGTATATGGGAAAATAAATTAGTATACGTGTTCCAGCTATTGCTACGCAAGATGGGAGGTACAACGATAAGTGGCGGGAAAGATAGAAAGGTGGCGCGTTACATGCACGCCAGTGGCGGATCCAGGGGGTCACGGGGGTCATGACCCCCCTTGGGCCGTGAAGGGGCACCACCACCCCGAGGGCACCAGTGGCACCACCGCCCCGGGGCACCACCAAAATCGCCAAATAAAGCAAAAATAAAGCAAAAATTAAGCAAATATGAAGCAAAAAATCCCAAATAAAGCAAAAAATTAAACAACAAATCCAAAGTAAAGCAAAAAATGCTGCGCCGCTACGCGGTGCATATCATTCAGTGTTCTTGGAACCAAGAACACCAACGCGCCGGTGTACCAGGGGCACCACCGCGCCGGCGTACCAGGGCCACGACGGCGCCGGTGTACCAGGGGCACCACCGCGCCGGTGTACCAGGGGCACCACCGCGCCGGTGTACCAGGGGCACGACGGCGCCGGTGTACCAGGGGCACCACCGCGCCGGCGTACCAGGGGCACCACCGCGCCGGTGTACCAGGGGCACGACGGCGCCGGTGTACCAAGGGCACCACCGCGCCGGCGTACCAGTGCAACGACCGCGCCCCGGCGTACCAGGGGCACCACCGCGCCGGTGTACCAGGGGCACGACGGCGCCGGTGTACCATTGCCACTACCGCGCCGGTGTACCAGGGGGACCACCGCGCCGGTGTACCAGGGGCACCACCGTGCCGGTGTACCAGGGGCACCACCGCGCCGGTGTACCATTGCCACTACCGCGCCGGCGTACCAGGGCCACGACGGCGCCGGTGTACCAGGGCGACCACCATGCCGGTAGGTGGCACTGTGGGGCGAGGGGAGGCACCGGGGCACCGTGCCTCCTTGAATCCAGGAGGGGAAAATAATGGCTTGGTGCCGCCACGAAATCACAAGCAAAAACTTTTTCTCGCGAAATGATGCTACATTAGAATTGCTAAATAATGCAAAAAAGTCCTTTCATGCCTCCCGTTCCTTGGGCTATGAAGGGGCACCAACGTGCCTTTATACCAGAGGAAACAACGTATCGGACTCGATGGGCTCGGAGGGCCCTCGGGAGTCGGGATCCACTTCCATAGGCGGTGGAACAGGGGGGGGCACCGGGCACCGTGCCCCCTTGAATCCAGAAGGATGGGGAGGTTGGGCACCAATGCCCTGGTTCCCCCATCAAATTGCTGAAAACCCACCTATTTTATGCGAAATGGTGCAAAATTAAGAGACAAAAAACGCGCCGCTTCGCGGCGCATATTATATACGTGCGTCCTGATACATCCTTGATGTCACGATGTTTGTTGACTATCGTTTTTTGTCGCAAACGAACCCATAGGGCCCATAGTATAATGAACCCATAGGGCCCGCCATTTGGGCCTTGTATAATGTGGTTCATGGCTGGAAATCCATGAAACGTAGTTGAAACTGGTAAGCAACTGCACCCAAGCTGTTATAATTTTGTGATACAAAAGTTGAAAATATCACATTCGTGTGCCACTGCGGCGAAATTCTTTCTATCTTTGCAGTGGAAGAATCTCATTGAGTGGCTGCATTGCTGCCCTTGGGCTGATATATATAGATTATAGAACCTTTCGAATTTTAGGGTCTAGTTATCCAGAAAAAAAACAAAGAACTCCGGGCCGCTACGCGGCGCAAATCAATCAGTGTTCTTTTCCAGTACAAAAGGGTATAATTTAGACTGTACACACTGGCGGCCGCAGGGGGGGGGGGGGGGGGTAAATAGGGGCCATGGCCTAGGGGCCTTTGGCCTTAAATGGGGGGGGGGGCGGTAACATGTCTTTTGACCCCACCTTTTGCTCCAGACATATTTCCTCGTTTTGACCCTGCATCCTGGTTCCAAGAGCAAAAATTAGTTCTCCAGCCTGTTAAAAACATCTAATTTTTCCGCCTCGCGGCGCAATAATAGTTGCATGGGTGTTCATTTTGCGTAAATACCATTTGTAGTTAATTTTAAGGGCAGCCTTTGTGACAAATTTTCTTCAAGCCACTCCCTTCGCAAAATCCTGCCTATTTTTTAGTTCAAAAACATTTTTGAAGTCCGCTCGAGACACAAAGCAATATAATACACTGCTATCGCATGCATAAGATTTACTGCTTGTAAAAAAACGGTAATCACCCCCCCCCCCCCCCTCCTCCTGTTCACGAACCTTGACTACTCTCTTGGTCAATTGGCCGCCCTTGACTGTACAAATTATATATTTTAACACCATATGCGGCACTTTATATGATAGAAAGAGTACGACTGATATTGCAAATACCTATAGCCAAAGTTTTGTCAACTAAAAAAAATGTTGAAATAGGAGCACCCTCAAAATATAGTGGACCAAATCCGTTGAGTTTTCAGATTTGGGTATAGGTAGGGGCACCACTGCAATTGACGACCCCCCTTGAAGATTGTCTGGATCCGCCCCTGATGCACACACAAGGGCGTAGGCAAGAAGGGGGGGGGGGGCAAGGGGGACATGCCCCCCCCCCCCCCCCCTGGAGGCCAGGCGGCCCCTCTGGCGACCGGGCGAGGGCCCCCTGGGCCGAAGGCCCCAGTGTTTTGGATGGTGTCAGGCGCCCGCAAAACGCCCTACGTCGCATAAAAGAACGCCCACGAACCGATAAAAAATCGTAACACGAATAAATAACAGCTTGTCTGTTTAAGGCATGTATATGTAAATACGTAGAAAGAGGCCCCAGCCAGTGTGCATAGGGCCTTCTACCAGCTTTTAAAGGGCCCTGCCGATCTGCAGAAGCCCCCTGTCGGCATTTAGAGGTCCCCTTCCGGTTCTAGAGGGCCCTCTGCCGGCCTTTATAGGGCCCTACCGATCTGGAGAGGGCCCTCTGCCGATCTGGAGAGGGCCCTTTACCGGTCATTAGAGGGCTCTGCCGATCTGTAGATCGCCCTGCCAATCTTTAG